>CAIGRN010167733.1:0-11691 GCA_903798345.1 Fraxinus anomala | reverse complement strand
TTTTTTTTTTTTTTTTTTATTATTTGATTGATGAGATTTTGACCCAAACAAATCTTGTCATATCATATATTGGTAAGCAAAGTTGTAATTTACATGTAGTACAACCGAAAATTTAATTATACATCATTTTTGAACAGACTCCAATGCTTCAAGACGCACCCTTTCATCATCTTTAAATAGTTGAGAAGATTTGGCCTTTTACATCATCACTGCATTCAAATGAGTATGCTGTTTATGATCATGATGCGGGAACATCGATAATGTGGTAATCCATTATCCCTCATATTTTCTCTCTTTCTTGAGATCAAGTCATCTTTTCTGTTAATTATCAAGATTTTCACTCAAGTACACAATGATGGCCTCCAAGAATGGGATTCTGATTATAGCTGTCATTATGCATGCGCTGATGGTTATGGCAGTAGGAGAGGAGAGACATCAAATGCACATTGCATGATAGAGTGATATTGGCAATGAAAGCAAATCAAGATTTTCACACCTGAATGCGAGCAGGAGTGCAGAGTCGCCTGTGCAAGACATACAAGGAGAGTATCTGTTAATGAAGACGTACTCATGCCTAATTGCCTATTACCTAGGCACTTCATTATTTGTGTTCAATCCCCAGTGCTCATGCCCATAATTCTTAAGAGGGAGAGTGGAAGAAAGAAAAAAATATGTGTTGCCATACATGAACACAGTTCATTCAAGAAAACGATGCATATATACATTTTGATGAAGACTGTATAGGTTGTACATTATACTTTCCCTATATACACATAATTACTGACATCACATAAGATACAAACACGAGTATATTACATTGAATGACACAGGTAGATGTAATTTAACCAGTGAACAGATTTCACTTCCTCTAGTTTATGTTGTTCTTAAGAGGAATTTTCTGATTGTCTCCTTCCAGAGTTTCTGGGCAGTTCATTCTCCTTACTTAGCGTCACATAATCATCCGTTGAGCTTCCTTCTTTTTCTGTCCCTTCTCGATTGATCCTTCTTCTCATCAATTAATGATATTAAAGTTTGAAGGCGTCTAGAATGTGAGCTAACCTGTCCATTAGAAGCAGATTCAACAGAGACAGCTTCCCGATACTTGTGAATAATCTGCCACAAGTATATTACTAAAGCAAGAAAACAGACTATCCCACATATAAGAAATAGGCCCCAGAAGCTTCTCAGGTGAAGACGGTTTGATTCAATCTTGGTATCATCTGTAGTGCACAAGCTTTTCCTCAACCACTTGTCATGGATTCTCTGGAGATCCCCATTTTCTGATAGTGTTAAAATTGCAGTTGAAAAGTCAACGGTCAAGGGGGAGTCCCGAGGAAATGCCTACATAAAGATGCAAGAAATTAGCCATCGAGGAATTTTTGAAACTGGATTTAGTCCAATCATAAGCAGTTTTCACAGGGCACTGGGAAACAAATAGAAGATAATGAAATAAATAAACATTATCTTCGTCTAAGTGCACGAACAGGCAAGCAAACCCTCAGAAATTATGGAGGAATAGCAATAGATGTTACGCACAAAACCCCAGCCACTTTTGGTGAATGCCTGACCAGCAATCCTGAACTTGCAATGGCTTGACAAGAAAAGCTCTACATATGGACGTTCATCGACAACTGCTGTAACACCTCCTTTTTTCGGACCCTCTAGAAGTGCCTTGGCATACTCTTCTGGGGATCCAAGGGCTTTAAGCCTGGATTTTGGAATACCAATTTCATTGGTCAAATAATTTTCTGCAAAAGAACCCACTTGGTATCCAATAGGATCATCACCATCTTTTAAACTTTCGATTCCTTTGATAGGAGAATAGAGCTGTTGAACTGTGAGGATAGAGGTCAAACCAGCAGTGTAACTTGAGTTAATTATTAAGACAATGAAAAGCCATATTATCAGCACTATACGCCCAAGAGTACTCATCGGTTTCTCTTCTGCAAAAAAGAAAAGCATCAGAAGGTTAAATCTATCAATCAGGAACAAATTGTAGTGGAAAAATATTACAAGAAAGATTCACTGACACAGTTTTCACTCACTGTGTGAAAAAAATAGGGTTGAGAGGCTGAACCTGCAGGATAAGCAAGCAAAAGGGTGTGAGAAATCGGTTCTTCTTACCTGTTTTCTGTTCTTTTAGTTAAGAATGACAATCCCAAATTAAACCATCAGACTCCATAAAAAGTTGAAATACTGGTAATCGACTATGCATCTTTCTATAATCAAAACACTGCATACCTTTTCTCAAGACACCAATATGGCAATAGAATGTCATGCTCAGACAACCATAAAATTTTTAAAGGTCATTATCTAACCAGTTATGCTTCAAGAATTCGTAAATTTTGATATATTGTGATAATATGAGCTACTTTTGACATCTTTACATCAAGATGATTAATCAATTATTCAGAAATAACCTTTTATCCATCCAGGAAAAAGCACCATGTGCCAAGGAAGAGAGTTCGACATAGATCCACGCAGTTTTATTAAGTACTGTAGTCCATCAAAAGAACTTGACATGATTATGGTTTTTTTTTCTAAGTAGTAGACTCTCCAATAACTAATATCAAGAGAAAGGTAACTGAAGAACAATAGGAGGCATGAGTTCTGAAGTTTGTAGGAACATCTGTAACTAATACATTAAAAATTCATCGTTTTCCTTTGCTGAGGTACATTATAAGACTTACAATACAAAAAAACAAAAACACCATTTTTTCCTTATATTCAGGCCACGTGTGCAGACCAGAATTTCAGCCCTTGCACAAAATAAGCTAAAGTTTAGGATACCTAACAAAACCATATGAAAGGACCACACATATCAGTCACAACTAGTTTAAAACAAGCTTACTCAAAAAGCAATCTAAATATCCTTTCAAATTGATGATCTTTGACAGTGGACTCAAAGAATGGTGCTAGAGGTCTTCTACTCCATTCTTGAAGTTCATAACTTCAAGAGTAACTAAATGGAAGTTCTACTAATTGGGTATTAGGGATATTAACTTGGATGCAGAATTTAGTTATGAAAATTTATTAGTTACAGTACAAGATAATTTTACTTGGAAAAAAGATCAATAAATTTGACAGTTATCAGTTGCTATTTTGAATGGTAGTTTAATAAACATACACATTCCTTATCAAGTCATGTATGATTGAACTCACCATAGAACGGTTATAAGTTGCTTCTTTGGTGGTCCGCGGAACTCATCATTAATTCGGTGCTCCAAAACCCATACAACTATTCCAACAAAAAGAAAGAAAGCAGCAGTAACACCCCATAGTGCAGGAGAAAACGGTCTTAAGAAAGCCCAAGCACCTGTATTCAACTCTGTAACTGGGACCACTATAACAAGTCCAGATGCAGCATACGGCTGTGTGAAGTCTATAATTTTTTTCCGATCTGTCACGATGGCAATGTCACCAACAACCCCATCAAAGAACTGTCACAAGTAAACATAATGATTAGCTAACAATATAACCAAGCTCTAGTTGACTTCATCCATAAATATGAGCAATTTGAAGTAGCTATAACCCTAATCATACTTACTCCTGTTGTGACTAAATTCACAATCTCGGTGTAGTTTGGATTTTTATCGCCATCTCCAAACGGAATGAACCGATATGGAACAGCATATGGCAGAATGTTTACTGCAGCCGTAAATACATCTATGCAGAATCCTTTGAATATATTAGTGTCCGGAACTTGGGATACAAATTCTTTGTAACTAAACCGATTGGGTACACCAATTCTCAATTGCTTCCCATTATTCGGAAAAACCCATCCACGAGGATTTCTTACTGTCTTTCCTGGCCAAATAACACCATATAGTCGTTGGTTTGCACTTGAACGATTAGGGGGCCTTGAATATAGAGTCTCAGGAGGCACAGTTGAAAGCCCAGAATAATTTGACCAGTAACCAATTTGATGAAGACCAGTTCCAACGATGTTTATGATATCATATGCAGGAGAGACGATAAATCTATCAAGACTAAACTTGACTTGTCCCGTCAATCCTACAAAATCACTCTGCAATATGCTCTTCAGCAGGAGTGGACCTCCATCAAAAATGACCATGGCTTCAAGGTGAAGTTTATTCCCTTTGAAAGCTTGCAATTTCGAGTCATTAGAGAATGAAATAACCCCACCCTGATTGAAAAATGAATCAATAGCATGAGCAACCAACCAAACAGTATCATAAGCATAGAGTGCATATGAATTTAGCCCTAAAGAACCACCAGTCAATTTGTTCCACCTAGCTGAAAATTCTCTCTTACTTTCAGAATCCGGAGTGTGTTGCCGCAAAACAAGAACTCCTTGCATAGTATCCATCATGGTCTGTGAGCGAAAAGGGGAAGAGGAATCCAAAACAGAGGAAAGCCAATCTGTAGCCATCCAAACATAGCCATCACCCATCATTCCAAGATACTGTGCCACAGAAAATACTAAGAGCCCTGCTGCAGGATATGCATGGAGAACAATAACTCGAGACTCCATTAGTGCAACCTTGACAAGAATATCCATGACGACAATCTGACGGACATCTCCTGGAGGGATCCCTGCTTTATAGGAAACTTGACAAAGTCTGTCTGCAAGTGCATCATCTAATGCAGACAACCCATTTCGTCCATATTCGTCATCAACGTAAATCACAATTACTTGCTTCCAACCATAATACTCAACAATTTCAGCAATTGCAATCATCTGGTGCATATCACTCTGTGTTGTCCTTACAAAATAAGGAAATTGAAGAGAAGAGAGAGTAGGGTCTGTTGCAGAAAATGACAAGAAAGGAGTTTTGAGTTCATTTGCCACATGCAGTATAGTGAGCGCAACCACTGAAGATTGTGGACCTATTACCGCAACAATATCAGTCTCCATAAATCGCAGAGCTGTGAATAATCAATGTTTTGTCAGTTAATTCAATATCTCTAAGTCGAAGAACTCAAATATGATAGGATTGAGCTTGGCTAAAAATCAAGTTCGCCTCCTTATTTAGGATATTTTAGACCTTATTTCTGAATCTTTGCCAGGGGAATCGGTAACTCCTTACATTCAATTTAACAACTGTAATAAATAATCTGGGTTACAGAAGAGAAGCATGACATTTTATGTTGTTATTAACATCATAAAGAACTCAAAACAGTAACTGAGTAACTACATTATTTCTCATCCTTTCAGTTTTCTTCTCTCGATAAGTTCTCACAGCAGCCAAATTAGATAATTCTAGATGCCGGAAAATAGATTACCTCCGACCATGCCAATAAATCCATTGCAATTGGAATCATGGATTTTCACCACAAGTTCAGTCCCATTGAGGACACTCGAATTAGAATTCACATCTTTTACAGCCTCCTCTATAGCAATCTTGGCAACTCTTCCTATTGTAGAGTCGATAGCAAAAATAGCTCCAACCTTAACGACAGCTGGCCTTGAAGAAACATTTGCAATCATCCCGTTTGAAAGCACTCCAGAAGAGAGTAACAACCATAATGAAAGAATCCAAATCACATCCATTCTAGAGTATGACAGGTGCTAATTTCAAATAAGAAGCCAAATTGGAACATCCCAATAAAAGTCATAAACTTCCTAGCAAACGAAGTTTAACATCCTTAAAAATACATATTTATGCAGATTAAAATTCAGGAATTCATCACTACAACCGTAAAAGTGTTCTAAAACAACACCCACACGTACGCAGCCCAACTTTTTTCAGAAAAGAAAATTTACACTTAGTTGAAACGAGAATCAAAATCTATTCTGAAACCAGCCCCTAAAACTCAGATTTTGGGCATTTCGTACGATAGATGCTCAACAAAAAGACTCAATGAGCACCAATGTTCAATTAACAGGGGCACATGAATTAGTGTAATGAAGAAGCAAAATAATGGTACGCCATTAAGGACAAAGCAAAGATGGCTCAAGTAGACGAATACAGAATTTTACAATAGCAGCCATGTGGGCCAGTCAGTATTCAATTCCCATATGAAAAATGGCAAACTAAATTGAGTTGTTGTGACACCCCATTCTGTACATGCATAACAACTCAACTAAATTGAGCGGTGACAATTAGGGGTGAGGAAAATCTAATCGAACCCGTCAAAATCGTTAAAATCGAACCAACTCGACTGATTTGAGTTGATTTTTTTATTATTTTTACACGAGTTTGGTGGGTTGACTGTGTAGGTGGGTCGGATTGGATCGAGTTATAAGTTAACCTATGAAAATTGAATAAACTTGTCCAATCCAACCCAGCCCGAATAAACCCGTCCAACATTTTAATTGTCAAAAACATTTCTTGGCTTCATATAATTTAATATCACTTTGTCCATGTAACATTTTTTGGGCATGAAGTGCCAAAATAATTCAAATTTTTTTTTATCACTGCAATTATATAGACCTAATATTATATAAGTCATGAGTCAATTATAAATCCATCAAACAGCTCCAATTCGACCTGTCTACTTTAATCTTTATTGACAAATCGTCTCAAATCCACCATCCCAACCTGACCGATACTTGGTTGGGTTGGATTTCAACATTTACACGGGTTGAATTAAGTTAAATTTTGATCAAACCGATCATGTTGGATTGAGTTGGGTTAAAACAAAAACCGACCCAACCCAACCCATGCCCACCCTTAGAGACAGCATCTCTAGACCATTCAGGTCAATTTTCGTGGACCCCATCATCTTACTATAGTATATACTGATACTATTTGAATGATAAGAAACTAAGTTCATGACTATTATTTTGAGAAAATGAAATTTTAAACGATGATTTAAAAAAGAAATGTCATTAAAATGTATGAAAAAGTTTGAAATTCAATTGCAAAATATTTTATTTGACAAATGTGTGATTGAAAATGAGTACAAAAAATTTTAAAAATTTGAAATAATGGTTGTCAAACAAGGGCTAATTTTCACTTGTATAATTTCAGATATTCAAGATTATACTTTTGATTCTAAATTAACCAAAATAATTCTAATTGAAATTTTATTTAATATATTTATATTAGGGAATTATGGTATTCACCTTCCTCGAAAAACGACATTACCAAAGTAAAAAATTATTTCGTTCTTCATAGTTATTTTTTTACTGTGAATAGGAACATACTCTTATTTTTACTATTACACCTAACCTATCTTTTTTTCTTTTTCGTTGTAGTATACCCTTTCATTGACACGGAGATCATTTGATTATGAAAAGGAAAGAACAGAAGGGTATTTACTTCACAATATTTGTAGGACACTGGGAGATTCGATTTCATTGCTTTTTGAACTCTTTCGCTTTCTTGATTAGGGAATTAGGCTAGAATTTTTAGTTTGTGAGGACATTATGGAGGTAGATGGTGATATATTACCGTCTAAGCTATGGTGGCATATACCACTTAAAGTAAGAGAGTGATATTTGAAGAAAATAATAAAAATAATGCTACATGTACAGACAAATTGCACATATTTATCGAATGCCACATGGTAACATTTTATTAAATTAATAAGTTTTGGACCAAAAATAAAATTAAACAGCCAATTAATTGTTGCCATCTCAGTACCTGTAAAGTGTTTGTGCAATTTATTTGTACAAGTATTATTTCTGAAATAATAAAACTAATTATTTTATTTAAAAACTTTGTTAAAAAAAATATATAACCTAATCAATTTTTGTTTAACCGATATAAAACATGCAAGTGGATCTACATGTTGGGGATAGAAAAGTTCTTTATAAAAATTAAGAACAAATCACTAAAAACTTTAAAGGTTCATACTTACCTTTACACGTTATCGCATTTATATCTCAATTTTTTTTACTGCATTTTTATTCTCAAATTAATATAAATTATTCTTAATTATTAAAAATATAGTAAAAAGACTTATTTGTCAATTGTACTTTTAGATAAACAAAATCAATAATAATGCAAAATGTGATTAAATATTTGACCTTTATTTTAAAGGGCATTAACAATATTTTGCACGAAAATCATGATTAATGACAAAATTTTCTGATCAGTTAAATGTTGAAGAATTGAATTAAAATAGGGAAAAAATAATAGTGCAAAGGGAACATTTGAATTCCAAATTGGACTCATAATAGCATTTCGGATAGAGGAAGACGATACGAGTAATACACATCACTATGACATCACTTACTATAGATTTTGGTCATCCGAATTCGTTTAGAACTCAAAAACTAATTTTTAATGTTTTAGCGCTATTTTTTGTCATTTAATTTATTTCGAATTCTTTTTTAATTTTAATTTGTTTAAATTAAGTTTTCATTAATTTTAATCCTATTAAACTAGTTTTTCATGTAAATCTCTATAAATAAAGGATTATCTCATTGTTTTTTATTATCTTTCATTAATAAAATTCACGAGTTTAATTTTTCATAATTTGGTGGATTTCTTAATGTTTTCGCTTGAATTTCTTATTTCGCGCTACGTCATAAAAATAAGAATGTAACAAAGAAAAAAGTTTAAAAATATAAGTATAATAATGAATACATGTTAATGGTATTTAATATAATTAAAACGTGATGTATTTATAAAAGGAAAAGCTGGGTGAATACAATCACCCTTCTTAAAGTCATAATACGGCAGTGGGCTTTCACCACAAAGTCTTCTTCTCAGCAAATCAAATAATTGACGGAACTTTGTGAGGGGTTTTGTTGGACTTTAGCTGAATAGAGATTATAGAATTTCTTTTGGTGACAAAAAGTGTATAATCTCTTTCTTTTCTGCTGGAGTTTTTACAATATAGAGTTCGTCATGTTTTGTTTCGGTTATCTCTTTGGTGAGTCATGGTCTAAAAGTTGAATGGTCCAAGTGAGTTTCTCGAGTGAAAAACATGATCTATCGGGGTGAGGGACGAGTGATGCTCGTTCATAGAATTAATATGATTGATCTTGTTCAATGCTATATCATGGTGAGTTTTAGCCCTATATTGGATTAAACTAACATATGTTTTCGTTCTCAACGTACGCCGCCACTCCCCCCATCTCTTTTTTGTTTGTAATGTGTAGATATTTTTTGTGTGTAATTTGTGTTGATAGTATTTCCACTCAATCAACGTATGAGAATAGACTTTGTGAAGAAAGTTTACATCAAATAAATTAGTCAAAAGGAGCGGTTAGAAAAAGGAACACAATGAACATATGGTTGATGGAACTTGTCACAAATAGAAAGGAGAAAGAATAACAAGATAGGAAAATATCAAATGTCGAATCTTTTATTTTTCTCAAATTGAAATATGTTATATCATAATAATAGTAGAATTGCAATCATTTTGGTTTTTCTATTATGTACAAAGTCATATACCTTAATAAGTCCAAGTAGCATAGTTCTATTTCATTTCAAATATAGAGTTACCTCTTCAAAGATTATATACATGTAGGCAACAAAAGTTGGGATTATTAATTTGTCATGTGAACCTACATATATAATTAATTGTGTATAATGTTAATTTAAAGTTGAGTACAACCAAAGTGATCTAATAAAGAATTATATTGGTGGACTTAGTACATCTAAATAAAGTGTGGGTCGAATTATATGTGTAGAGATCGGATCCATTAGAATTGTATTTGACGATAAGATAATTACATATGGAAATTATAAATAGGGTTATGGCCCCCAATTCATCCCATTCTTTGTGTCATTTCACCAATACAAGAATACAAGAGAAATCATATTGAAGAGGAGATTCAAAACCCATAATCAAGAATTAAGAATTACAATCAAGAATCATGAAGAAAGATTGAAACAATTAAATTGAAGAACAAGACAATCAAGATTATAGAGCAATAAGCCAAAATCAAGATCAAGAACTCAATAACCAAAAGAGCCAATAATCAATATTCAGGATCCGGTATTAAAGCATCATTCCCAATGAATTAAGGTATGCTTCAATTTAATAATTATCTTGGTAATCTGACATGGATGATCATAAAAATTAAGCAATTAAGTTTTCTAGTTTTATAAAGTTTAAAGTTTTAACAAGTGGTAACAGAACTAACTCAATGTTAAACAATTGGGATTCAAGAACGAATTTTAGAGTTGAAATTTAAACTTTGGATTTCTAAATTTTGGGATGTGAATTTAGCCATAAATTTCAAAAAATTCAAATTTTTTTGAAAATTGTTCGAGAAAAAGTCAAACAAAATATAAAGAGGTAATAAATTTCAAATCTTGGTACTTAATATTTATTTCAAATTACTAATTTTATAAAATAGATTAGTTGAAACAACATGTTACTAAAGTAACCTATTTTGCTTAAATTAATTTATTTGGAATATTAGGAAGTTTGTGCATACGTAATTCATGCGGGTATTAACCGGTCCAAATAAATGTTAATATTTGATCGAATTATTTGCACACATATGGTAATAAATTTGTGACAATTGTACAATTTTTTATTATGTGAACATTGATTCGGTCTAAAGATAGACTCGATGTTTGATCGAATTTATTGTCAATATTTGATTAATACACCAAGAGTGCTACTTAAAAATTGGTATTTCTATCCAAAGACAAAATAGCAATGTTGTGATCAAGCTCTTGTGATGGGGTTCACCATTATTTGAACTTATTGATTGTCCAATATGGATTTTCATGTGAACATGATATTTAGGTTTAAATTCTCTATTTAGTTAATCCATCTACTTCTATAATATCTGCCAACTAATCAATTAAATTTTTGTACTTAAACCAAAGTTTAAGGGTTGAAAAAAGAACATTTGTATCGTTCTTGACGGCATGAATCTAGACATTGCGTTAAGGACTTAACAATCCACTATACTTTTGAATAAGAGTTTCGCTAATAAAAAGGAGGACTCGGATAAGTGAGATCGTTTAAATTGCATAAGTCTTATGATCATTAAGCGTGGAATTCCAGCAACATTTAAGAGCGTTGTGTCCGATAAGATAATTACTGCCAAGGAATTTCTTAGAGAAATTAAAAAGAACCCTTTCTAAGAGGCGATAAGGCCGAAACTAGTACGCTTCTTGCCAACTTGATTTCACTAAAGTATAAGGCTAAAAAATACATAAGGGAGTACATGATGGATGTGTCTCATCTTGATTTAAAACTAAAGGCATTAAAGTTTGAGATGTCTGATGATTTGCTCGTACATTTGATTTTTGATTTCTCTTCTTGCACAACTCGATTAACTTAAGGTCAGTTACAGCCATCAAAAGAGGAAGTTGACTCTTGATGAGCTCATTTCAACAAGAAGAAGAAAGTCTAAAGTAAGAATTGTACTAAATACCATCTAGTTCAGTTCAAAAGAAACAACAAAAGCTTAAAAAGGATCAATCATCTGACTCTTACTTGTGTGAAAAATTGGAATAGATAAAGAGAGACTGTACTAAATACCATGTTTGGCATGTAAGAAAAAGTACACTTTAATTTGGTTTGTTTTGTGGTTAATTTAGTTTCAATACTAAGACATACTTGGTAGATAAATTTCGGTACCATTATTCACATAAGTGTGTCTATGCGAGGTTGTCTAAATAGCCAAATGATAATTGATGCTAAAAGATTCATCTATGTGGATTATGGCAAATCAGTTAAAGTTGAGATTGTAGGAATTTTCAGATTATCATTAAAGATCGGTTATTATTTGGATTCGAAATAGACATTTGCGGTACTGTCTTTTTGGGCAAATATTTATTTTTATTTCTATATTGGACAAATTTG
>CAIGRN010167712.1:0-13254 GCA_903798345.1 Fraxinus anomala | reverse complement strand
TCAAACAGGGGCTAAATAAAATAATAGAGTTTTGGGGGAAGAAGATGAGATGGGGGTAGGGCGGAAAATAAAACTTTTGAGATTGTTGCTGACACATAAAAAATTTAGGAATGATATGCAAAACAATAAAAAGTTTGAGTATTGAAATTGCAATTATTTCTTTTTCATTTTGATATTTTTTACTGTTTTAAACGGGAAATTTGACGCATCTCCACAGTAGGTGAGTTTTTCAGTACAAAATGTTTCAAATATAGGGATTTTCTACGATTTTCAATAGGTACAAGATATATCGCATTTAAAAACATTTCTAGAGAGTTTTTTTGTTATTAATCCTTTTAATCTCTCTTTCNTCTGTCCCTTCCCTTTTTTAATTCTTCATGTAATTACATGATTAAATAAATAATGTAAACAATAAATTAAAGAACTATTTTAAAGAACGTCTGGTTATATTTTGTTCCAGGAAATAGTTATAGTTAATAAGCTCCCGTTTGGTGACCACTTTTTTGAAAAAAAATATTATTTTAAATAGTGATTTTTTGGAGAATGTATAATTAAAAAGTAGAAAAAATTTTGAATCTACGTGCAGAATACTTTATTTTATTAATGTATGGATTGCAAATAGTGTGTACAAAAAATAATGTAACGCTCTAATAGTTATACATCTAAACAGATTATGAGCCCAAGATATTACTATGTGTATGTTTGACATTCGTTACTTTATTTTATGATTTGCTACAAGATCATTTTAAACTACATATTTACACAATAAAATACTTTACATGTATATAAAGAAATTCCAAAAATCAGATCTGTCCATTATGAGCAGGAGATCGGATCTATATTTTTATATAGATACTCGTAAAAGATAGAGTCAACATTAAAGTACAATATCGTAAACTATATTTAATACGATGCATTCGCAGTTTAATCTTCGACGGGTAGTCTATTACTCTGGTAGATGGCCAATTACGTAGATCAAAAACCTTACCCTCGGATATGCATGATATTAAATTAAAATTAAAAAAAAAAAACCTCTATATTTTAAGCTCCAAAATATGGCCTCTTAGCCCTCTTATGTGGACTTGTGTTTTGTGTCTAGAAGTCCTTCAAGAACCAGTAAAAGCTAAAGAAACCAAGAATACATTTGCCTGTTGTGTCCTAAAGTAGAGATCATCACTAGGTTCTTTTGCTCACTGAAAAGAACATAGTGAATCAACTCTACCCAATGTTATCAAAAATTTGGGAATGATTTGAAAAACAATAAAAAGTTTGAGTATTGAAATTGCAATTATTTCTTTTTAATTTTGATATTTTTTACTGTTTTAAACGGGAAATTTGACGCATCTCAACGGTAGGTGAGTTTTTCCGTACAAAATGTTTCAAATATAGGGGTTTTCTACGATTTTCAATAGGTACAAGATATATCGCATTTAAAAACATTTCTAGAGAGTTTTTTTGCTATTAATCTTTTTAATCTCTCTTTCCACGTATATTTTGCCTATTATACTAGAATAATTTGATTGCCATAATTTTAATAGTTACTTGTCTGTCCCTTCCCTTTTTTAATTCTTCATGTAATTACATGATTAAATAAATAATGTAAACAATAAATTAAAGAACTATTTTAAAGAACGTCTGGTTATATTTTGTTCCAGGAAATAGTTATAGTTCTAATAAGCTCCCGTTTGGTGACCACTTTTTTGAAAAAAAATATTATTTTAAATAGTGATTTTTTGGAGAATGTATAATTAAAAAGTAGAAAAATTTTTGAATCTACGTGCAGAATACTTCATTTTATTAATGTATGTATTGCAAATAGTGTGTACAAAAAATAATATAACGCTCTAATAGTTATACATCTAAACAGATTATGAGCCCAAGATATTACTATGTGTATGTTTGACATTCGTTACTTTATTTTATGATTTGCTACAAGATCATTTTAAACTACATATTTACACGATAAAATACTTTACATGTATATAATGAAATTCCAAAAATCAGATATGTCCATTATGAGCAGGAGATCGGATCTATATTTTTATATAGATGCTCGTAAAAGATAGAGTCAACATTAAAGTACAATATCGTAAACTATATTTAATACGATGCATTCGCAGTTTAATCTTCAACGGGTAGTCTATTACTCTGGTAGATGGCCAATTACGTAGATCAAAAACCTTACCGTCGGATATGCATGATATTAAATTAAAATTTTTTTAAAAAAAAAACTCTATACTTTAAGCTCCAAAATATGGCCTCCTAGCCCTCTTCTGTGGACTCGTGTTTTGTGTCTAGAAGTCCTTCAAGAACCAGTAAAAGTTGAAGAAACCAAAAATACATTTGCCTGTTGTGTCCTAAAGTAGAGATCATCACTAGGTTCTTTTGCTCACTGAAAAGAAACATAGCGAATCAACTCTACCCAATGTTATCGAAACTGCAGTTGCCTCCTAATTCCTACCCCAAAAATGGAAAACCCGAGTAGAACCATTCCCAACCTGAGCTGGTGGCTACCGGGTTGACACAAACACGAACACGGACACAGACACAGGCAGACACACCACAACATATTAATACTACCCCGTCGCCCCAATATGACTGGTCACCAGTAGTTCTTGGCTTCAACCTATTTTTGGAATGTAATTTAGCCTATGAATTTAACCCAATACAGGAGGCAAAAATCATTATTCTTGATCTAACAACTTGCAGAAGAGGGCTAGGAAGAGAAACAATGCAATTAACATCAAAGATTTTAGGTTACTATTATCTCTTCTTGTTGATAATCTATTTTGCTTTCTTTTATCTTTTCAGGAGCTTGTATAGTGATATATGCTAGAAGAAATAATGGCAGAGAATCAGGTTCAAATATCTCAACTAGTTGTAGACATAGTTGATGAGGATAGTATGTTACTTGGGGATTTTATGATCACACCTATAGTGCGAAGTCAGTCAAGCATGGGGCAGGCAAATTCCCAACTCTGACCAGATGTGATCAATCTTTTCCAAAATCACAATCGGGTGTAGCAAGGCTCATGAAATCCATACCACCTTGTATCTCACTTTTTTGGAGTTGTGACAGAATTTTGGGTGTATTGAAGCCACATTATTTTGAAAGAATATATTTTAGAATAGTAGATTGATGGAGAATGTGTGGTTGAAAAAGAAGAAAAATTTATTGATGTGATGAAAAATATTATTTTATTGAAGAATGTGTGGTTGAAAATAAGTAGAAAAATGAGAATAAAAATTTTAATGTGTGCAAACAGGGGCTTTGTCTATTAGATGGTCACGGAGGAAGCCATTCGAATGCATTTATTCCTACATACGCTTAAGGATAGCAAGGAAATGGCTGGATTCACTACTTGTTGGTAGAATCGCCTCATGGAATGATACGATTCAGAAGTTCATGTACAAATACTTCCCACCATCAAAAGTTGCCTAACTGAAGCACAAAATATCTATATTCAGGCAACTTGACTTCAAGAACTTTTATGAAGATATGTGATAGATTCAATAAGCTACTACATAAGTATCTAAACCATGACATAGGCAAAACACTTCAGGTCAATACTTTTTATGTTGGATTACTTTTTGCTTGCCGATCTATTGTTGATGCATCTTCGAGTGTTATCTATTCAGATAGAAGCTTTGACAAAAAAAAGTTGGATAATCTTACTCACAATGCAATTGGTACACAATCCTATTCCGATTCGTAAGGGTTGTAGGACAAATCATCAGACTTCAAATTGTCCTTTGGTTTCCACTTTCACATCCAACTCTGACGAAGTCAGCTACACGCAGAACTTACAAGCCTAGCAAAACAACCCCTACTGCACCACCTACAATTCGAGTTATAAGAATCATCCTAATTTCTTTAAGAGGAACATGGAAATCAAAATCAGGGAAAACTACCAAGGTTCTAGTAGCAGCACTAGAGAAAGCTTCGGCAGTACATCACAGAGACCGACAATGCTTTGCATTACCAACAAGCTTCTATAAAAAGTTTGGAGACTCTAGTTGAGGAAGTATCATCAGCATCATATGAAAGGGCAAAGAGAACTCTATCGAGCGGAGACTCTAGTTGAGGAACTATCATCAACATCATATGAAAGGGCAAAGAGAACTCTATCGAGCAACACTGAAACATGTATTGGCTATTGGAATCCTAGAGAATGATATGATTGATATTCCACAATCTAGGACAGCTATTCTGGTATGCACATACGTGCCTCCAATCCCATTTTCTGAAGGTTTTGAAAATGGCCGAAAGAGGAAAGGATGTAGGCAATTATAACGAGGAGTAGAGTTCAGTTTCTAGATATTAGTTTAAAGAGGCATGACGTTGCAAATAAAAAAAGTACATACCACTGACCAGAACACCTAGATTGATCTGAATCATAAAAAAAAGAGAGAAATGAAGTAAGAAACCCAATCTTTTTTAGAATACATACACCTGATTGGAGGCTTATCATTTTCCTTTAAATAAACTTATTACTGTGGTGCACAAAGTGGAAGGTTGCACGTGGAAATTTCATGGGCGAATAAGGTTGATTTTCTAATAAGGTGATTCTAGAGAATCTATCATTAGTAGCATGCAACTACGAAGCTATCCTTCACATCATGTTGTTGATTATTCTTTTATATTGTCATAATTGTTATATTTGCTTATGTTTTGCTCATGTACTTGTTGTTAAGACTATGTTTGTTTAAGTTTTGGTCATGTTCTTGAGAGTTGATAAGCGTATTTTATACATTTCTTTAAGCTTAAAAATATAGATGTTTAATAGTTTTTGTATATTTCATTTATTAGGTGAAACTCGATTATTTAATGAAAAATTGGAAGTAAGGTGCAAAAATGGGCGAAAATGGTGATTTACAAAGTTCGAAGACCAAAGTGACTTTTCAATAGTTGAATTAGACCTAATATCGATAATTGGAGGATGGTTGGGTCCAATTGGATGCAATTGAAATTAGGAGGATAAAAATCATGCCCAAAAGGACTTAAATTGGACGAAAATTTGAAGCTGGGGACTGAAATACACAAGTTGGCAAAGATACTATCCCATGCGCGCGAGAGTGTTGCTGGTGCGGGTATAAAAATCAATATGGATCAAATTGATCAATTAGCTCATGCGCAACTAGGGGTGGCATGGGTTGGGTTGGGTTGGGTTTTGCCTCAACCCAAATCCAACCCAACATGATTGGTTTGATCATAATTTAATTTAATCCAAACTGTGTAAAGGTTGAAACCCAAACCAACCCAATCAAGTATTGGTCGGATTAGGTTGGGTTGGATTGATCGGTTTGGAACAACTTGTCAACAAAGATTAAAGTATGTGGGTCGGGTTGGGTGGATTTATAATTGATTCATGACTTATATAATATTAGGTCTCTATAGTTGCTATGACCAAAAAATCTGAATTATTTTGTCACTTCATGTCGGGAAATGTTATAGGGACGGATTGATATTAAATTATATGAAGCCAAGAAATTTTTTTGGCAATTAAAAATTTTTGTGTTGAAAATGCTTATACTATTTTTCATAAAATGCATTCTAGCCAAATCTTATAATATTATTCTAAAAATTTCTATGCCTTGTGTCATATTTAAGACTTTTCGTGTATCGTGTTTGCGTATATAGAACATAGTTAATTAGTAGTGTATAATTTGTGTATGATTTCCTCAAACTTTTCAACTATTGCACAAAATTTCCCCAACAAAAATAACATTTTAATCTAGGATTTTCTGAATATTGTAGTTCTTAGAGGTTGTGTGAAGAAACAGAGTGACTCAATTTCGTCCAAGCAATATCGCACTTGTAAAGTTCATAAATATAGTCGGGTTGAGTTGACGGGTTTATTCGACTTTCATGAGTTAACCCATAACTCGACCTAACCCAACCCGCCTATATAATCAACCCACCCACCCGTGTAAAAACAACAACAAAAAAATCAACCCAAACTGGTCGGGTTGGGTGGTTTTGCCGGGTTCAGTCGGGTTTTGCCCACCCCTACGAGCAACTGTGACTTTGGTAGCATTAGAATTCTTCTTAAATACCAATTTTAACGGAATTTTCAACCAAATTTCGAGGCCTATATATACAAAACATGGCAACCATTGCAAAAACATCTCATACTCTATTATTCATCAATTATCATTATCAAAGAAAGGCAAATTCAATTGTTCTTGTGAGAATTAAAGGGCAAGTACAATATTTTCATAAATTGAAGATTCAACTTGATTTTTGGGTAAACAAGAGAAGACGTAATTGAAGATTCATCAAGAAACCATTGAATAGATTTTAGGTTTCAAAATTCATCTTCATTTTCTCAATTTATCAATAATCCAAGTTACGTTCTACCAATTAAACATGTTTCCTTTTAATTTTGCAATGTTTGGCTAGAATTCTCATTACTAAAGTATTGATGAACCCTTGTTATGATTTTTTAATAAAAGTTCAATAATGTGACGTCCAATATGTGTTTATTCTCGAATGATTGTTATAAGACTTGATGATTTTCAATTAATTAGCTACTAATTTAATTGTTGTGTGAATTTTATTGGTATCGAAAGAGACAATAGGTTAGAACGCACGTTACAACAACTATTGTAAAGTCCAACAGAAAATAGATATATACCACTATGTTTTACATGATTCCCATTGATGTTCTAATATTTTTAATACATGCTTTTATATTCGTATTTTTCATAGAGATATATGAAAGTTATATGAGATGATAGATTTCATAGTTATTGAGAGATACTATTAATTAACTTAGGGATATTGATCAACAAGAATGCGCAGGTATTGGCAAATTATTGAATTGCATTTAAATTGATTAATAAGTGGGATTCGAGGTCTTAGTAATCATCCAATCTAAATTTACAAAAATTTCATAATTCACTCACTAGAATAATGATTTCAATTAGTTTATTAGTATAAATCATCCAAATACACTTGGATAATAGATTAGAGTTACAATCGATTGACACTAGATTAAGTACATAGTATTTGTGGGAACGATATCATATTCATCATTTTATTATTTTTCGCGATATCGTACAATTTTAGGAAATCAAACGATTAAGTTTTTGACGCCGTTGTCGGGGACTACTGTATTTAATTATTTTCAGATTTAATTTAAACTTTTATTGATTTATTAGTTTGAATTACATATTTGAAAAATATTACAGTGATTTATATTTTTATTTTCTGAATTTTGCAGGCAAGGTATGGCGATCTTTCACAATTTGATCTAAAAATCGAACGAACATTTAGATCAAGAAGAAAAAAAATAGAAGCACGCCAAAAATAGCAAGAAGAATCAATGACGGAAGATATACAAAATCCGTTGGTCGTTGTGGTAAATGAGAATGCAGAAAATCCGATTGTAGCCGTGGGTCATGAGAACAAGGGACTAATGGAGCAATACATGGTTCTACCAATGGTAGAAAGTAGATCTAGCATAGTTTACCCAGCATTCTGGCAAGCTAATTACCAATGAGGATGAAAGTGATAAAATTTGTTTCAAAATGCACTACAATTCTTTGAAAGACTCAATAATGATCCAAATGCTCATATCTCAAGATTTTTGGATATGTGCGCAACAATTGAATATCTAGGGTTTTCACTGATGCAATTCGATTGAGGCTCTTTCCCTACACTTTGAAAGATTAGGCTAAGGAATGGTTAGACACCTTTCCACTTCATAGCATTACCACTTGGAACAGTTTAAGTAGAAAGTTCTTAAATAAATCATATCAAAAAGAATTGAAAGGTTAAGAGATGAAATCAAAACATTCAAATACATATAATACAAGTTGGAGAAATCACTAAACTTCTCACAGAGCAACAATTAGTCGTCTCAAGATGCATTACATCAGAATACACCATTAGATTTTCAATAGCTAGAAAAGAAATCTCCATTGGAAGAATCCAGTATCAAGATTGCTAAAATACGAACACAATACATGGAAATGATTGATAAGACTTCGTACATTCTGGGAATTGGGGCTGTTACAAAAAATTTGAAGAATTAGATAGGACAAATAGTAAAGGCATTTTCAGAAAGATGTTCAGGGACCTTGCCAAGCGACATTAAGACTAACCCCAAGGAACATGTCAAAGCCATCACCACTCACAATAGAGTTCAACTTCTCGGAATCAATGTAAAGAAATCAGTTGCTACAATTGAAAACGTGCCTTCCACAGTTGAGGAACACTTACATGATTCTGAGCAAAACAATTTAAGTGAAAAAGAAAAATAATTAGAAGATCCAAAGGTAAAGATAACCATTCCTACCAAAGTATAAGTGCCTCTAATACTGTTTCTACAAAGATTAGAAAAGCATAAGTTGGACAAACGGTTTTCCAATCTCCTAGAAGTGTTCAAGAAATTGCATGTCAATATGGATGCTATAGCACAAATACAGCTACTCTAAGTTCATAAAAGAGATACCCACGAATAAAAAGAAGTTGGAAGATTTGGGGACTGTAATGTTGAGTGAAGAATGTAGTGCATGAGTCACAAGATGAAAAATTAGAGGATGATGAGATAAGTCAGTTTGCCCATTATCTGGAAGCTTTTCCATCCTATAGAAGAAGACTACAATTTGAAGATCTTGGCATAAGGCCTACAAAACCACTACCATATATTAAAAAATCGCCAACTCTTGAGCTCAAGCAATTTTCGTGACATTTGAGATATGCCTACTTGGAAGATTCCTCTACTCTACCAGTGATTATTTCAAATAAAATAAATGAGTTGGAGGAGCAAAAACTATTGAATGCTACGAAAACATAAAATAGCCATTGGTTGTTCAATAGCTGACATAAGATGGATCAATCCTTTAGTATGAATGCATAAGACACTAATGAAGGATGAGTATAAGCCATCAGTAGAGAATCAACGTAGGTTAAATTCAAGCATAAAGAATGCAATTCGAGCTGAAATCGTAAAACTTCTTAATGTAGGGATCATCTATCCTATTTCTAACAGTAAGTGGGTGAGCTCAGTTCAGATAGTGCCTAAGAAATGAGGGATAATAGTGGTGAAAAATGAAAACAACGAACTGATACCAATCAGACTAGTCACAAGATGGCAAGTTTGAATCGACTATTGAAAAATGAATAATGCTACTTGAAATGATCACTTTCCACTGTCAGTTATTAATCAGATGTTAAAGAGGTTGGCTGGACATTCACACTACTACTTCTTAGATGGGTATTCTGGATAAAATCAAATGTAGTAGCCCTAGACGATTAGGAAAAGACCACATTCACATGCCCTTATGAAACCTTTATATATAGAAGGATGCTATTTGGATTATGTAATGCTATAACCACATTCCAACGTTGTATGATGACAATCTTCTCAAATATGATAGAAAAGTTCGTTAAAGCATTCATGGATGACTTATTAGTATTTGGATCTTCATTTCACGATTGCTTGTCAAATTGGGCATGGTCTTAAAGCACTATGAAGAAACAAATTTGGTACTTAATTGGAAGAAATGTCACTTTATAGTACAAGAAGGAATTGTTCTTAGTCATCGGATTTTAGCTAATGGGATCAAAGTAGATAAGGCAAATTTTCAGGTGATAGAGAAACTGCCTTCCCCACCATCAGTTAGAGGAGTATGCAGTTTTCTTGGACATGCAGGATTATATCGAAGGTTCAAAAAGGACTTTTCAAAGATCACAACACCTCTTTGCAACTTAATTGAAAAGGACACACCATTTGATTTTTTTGAGGAGTGTTTGACATCTTTTAACACTCTTAAAAGTAAGCCCTTGTTTGAGCCCCATCTTTTGAAAAAAAAAATGCATTATTGAATAGTTTTTTGACCCAATTTCAACCACAAATCATTCAATAAAATAATATTACATGCAAATAAAAAAAATCATATTTTTTAACAACACATTTTTCATCAATACACTATTCAAAAATGTATTTTTTGACAATAATATAGCTCAAACAAGCCCTAAATTAATTTCAACACCTATGATGCTGCACCGGATTGGACACTACCATTTGAGTTAATGTGTAATGCCAGTAATTATGAGTAGGAGCAATATTAGGTCAAAGGTTGGACAAGATACTTTAGGTCATCTACTACACAAGTCGAACATTGAGAGATGCACAGTTGAACTTTACAACCACTGAGAAGGAGCTACTTGGTACAGTGTTTGCATTTGATAAATCCAGATTATATCTCATTGGTTCAAAGGTAATTGCCTACACAGATCACTCGATATTGAAAATACTTGTTGTCTAAGGAAGATGCAAAGCCAAGATTTGTTCAATGGACTTCAAGAGTTTGACTTGGAGATTCAGGACAAAAAAGGCTGTGAAATTATGGTGGTATACCACTTATCTAGACTTGAGCAGACAGAACAAAGGATATTCTATTAGAGTTACAATTGATTGACACTAGATCAAGTAGATAACGATATTCAATTCATCATTTTATTACTTGTTTTGCGATATCATACACCTGCGAGAAATCAAACGATCTAGAGCTCAATGGTACTTTATGTTTTCTATGTTTTTATGTAGCTCGGTCAAAAATAGGATTAATCCTAGCCCACTATTATTAGCTTTGTAGTTTTAAGATTATTAATAAAATAAAAATATTTACGTTAAAAAATGTCTAAAAAATAAAATGAGATTTTCTTCATAAGAACAAATGATGTACACTATGAACAAATTTAAGTTCAAAACATACATCTTGTTATACATAAGAAATGAACAGCTTTTTGTTGTCGAACGAAACTGAGGTTTGGACATATCCATCAGGTTGTTGTATTCGACAATACTGTATCTCCTACCCTTGCGATGTCTAATAGGACTTTCGCTCTCAACTATCATCTTGTGGAATTATCCAAATTAATACGTTTTCGACTAGGAAGATGGCCTTAGTGTAAGCATTTCTCCAATACTCGATCGTGTATTATAGAAAACACAACTCCTAGCAAGATATTCCTTGGACGCACATGGCCCTAGTATGGGTAACATGAATTTCAAGTCAAATATGTGACATGCACATGTTTTCTCTATTATGTTCATAAAATATGTCTCATTTCCCGAAACAACCTACGTTAAATATTCAACACATTATGCGGTCTAAATCATGTTTCAACATCAAATATAATGCGTAGTTTAGCCTCTAACCTGCGTGGTAGCATAATACTGCAGTTGAATATCAAATTATATCGATCAAAAAACCATTGTTGCATGAATGCATGGACCATTCCCCATTGTACGATATGATGACGTAGCGATCCCAAGGAAATAAGGCCATTGACCGCATCTAAAATTTAGCCCATGTACAAGCATTAGTACAGACCTTCACTCATACTTCAAATTTATTGCGTACAATATTCAAAATCAAATGCAGGATATACACAAACACCGCACACTTGAAATTACCAATGTAACACTTTTCATTATATCTCTTCGTTATGTAACTTTTCAAATGCTACATATATTGTATGTGATGAAATTGTGTGAATACTATTTTTAATCCCATAACAATGTCGTCGTTACGTACAAGCATAACAAGAAGATTTTTTGTGTCACTATGTTGTTCTTAAACCTCTTCAAAGCCAACTCCATGATGCGTCGTTCTTCGAATTTACTATCCCCATTCAATTGAATATGATTTATCTCTTCACCCGAGGCTGTCAACAATATTCCTTTGTAGATTCCCATCAGATACTTCCTTATATTTCTAATCGGATTCCTTTAACAAAGCATGTAGGAGTAGGAGGGAAGCTTCTAAAGACTCTCCTCGTGTAATTCTCGAAGAAAAATTAAGACCTTCTCCTTTACCCTCCATTTCTTGTTGTATTTGATTGTCATGAAAAACTCTCATTGAATGTTACCGATGATGCCAACTGGGATATAAGGTCGATGACCATCATTTAGTCTTTCCATGATGCCCCCGTTTGGCCCCCATTGTTTAGATTATAATGAGATGAATATTAATTTTTTGGAGAATGTTTAGTTAAAAAAGAAAGAAAAATTTTGGGCTTATTTGTAATATTATTTTATTGAAGAATGTATAATTGATAAGAAAAGAGGGAAAATGAATTATAATTTAATGGAGAATAATGGGGGCCAAACGGGGGCTATATGTTGTCCAATAACTAAATTGTTTGCCTGCCTATGATCGAATTCCCGAATGTACAAAGAACATGAATGACCAATTTTGTACTTTCGAACCATAAAATTATTAAACGAGTGGATCTTCTAAGTATGCAAAAACCAAATGAAGTTAGCATCAACGCATGCAATCTTCAACCAACTCTTATTTGATTCATTCACCTTGAATTCAAAAGTTTTGTAAGGGAGAGCATTTTACTTTCCTATTTAAATCTCCCTCACAAAAGTATATCACCCTCTTGTATATTTGACAATTCTATCATTTATAAGTTGGGCCAAGGACCAAGAAATCCCAAAGCAAAGGTGTTTCCCACAGTTTGCATGGCCACCATTACTGTCGGGGACATTTAGAGGGTGTTTGGTGGGGATTAAAATTAGATTTTTAGTAGATTGTGATAGAAGTTTTTGAAATGTGTGGTTAAAAAGCTATGAGACCCATGCAAGATATGGTTAATATTAATTGTTTGACTTTGACTTATATTAAAATCTGATTTTAATATGTACCAAACAAGCCCTTAATTATTATTCAGTGTGTTATTTGTTGGAATATTTGGATGATAGTATGATGATTTCGATTTGTATTCCCACCATTAACATTTGGCTTATGTTGTGTATTTTCAAGAACATTTTTACCACCATTACCATCACAGTCGTCTGTGTATCGTCATGAGCATTGTTTGTTATGCATTTGCATAAGGATTTGATATATGACCCGATTCAGTGTTGTCCACATTTGCATTACCACCATCCATGTTTGATATGTGTAGAATATTTTCAAGAAAATTGCTTCTTGGGACATGTCTGTGAAGATTTGAAGTCTGTCCATGTTCAAAACATATCTTATCCACTACATAGGTGGCTGATGAATTAGTATGCGTAGTCATTGATTGGATCACTAGTATCTAGTGGTGGCAATGGGCAGAGCCGAGCCAGCTCGGCCCATGCCCGCACGAGCCGAGCTCGTGGCTTGCGACCAACAAGTTGAGCTTAAGATTGGCTCGTGCCCGAGCTCGCCCAAAATAAGCCGCTCGATTTGCCGGTTCGTTTTTAAAATTTTTTTTAATTACAAAATCTAAAATTCAAAAAA
>CAIGRN010167707.1:0-12086 GCA_903798345.1 Fraxinus anomala | reverse complement strand
TTGTGATGGTACAGAAGCATTTGAACGGATGGATTGGATGATTGGCGAAGAATGAAGATCAATAGTTTCTATTCAGTCCCAATAACGTGTCTCATACAAGAGAAGACAAGTGACTTGAAAATTGAATTTTAGTAGGAATACCAGAACTCTGCAGTGTCTTTGATTTTTATTTTCCGACTTCCCCGTGAATTTAAATTTATAAAATTGCTTCAAATTTCTTCATTTTCTTGGTTTTTGGTTTTGGCAGCTTTTGGTTTTTAGTTTGAAATTTTATGTCCATTTTAATTAAAAGATTTTTATTTATTTATTTACTATATATTATCATGTTTGAGTTGTTCTTCCCATTTTGATTCTTATCATTCCCCATTTTAAAGTACGTTGGACCATCTTTTTGTTAAGTGTGTATGCCCGTGTCACAATCACGAGCTAGGAATGTGTGCTCGTGCAACGAATGCAATGGTCAGTTCATGTGCAAAGAATGAACATGTTGCTTAAGGGTTAACTTAGATAAAGAATGTAGCATATTCACGTGCAAGGAACGTGACATGGCACAAAAATGTAACGTTTCATGCACGTGCAAGGAACGTGCAAAGTTCAGATGGAAAAATGAACATGTTATTGTAAGGTTAACGTAACAAATAATGTACCACATTCTCGAGCATCGCGTGCAAGTAACGTGACATGCACTTAGTTTTGTTTGTAATTTTACGAGTGGGATTACTGAAGGGGAAAATCTTTGAATGATCTGCTAAGTACATAACAGTTGCATACAATTATAAGGAAAGAAATAGAACATACACAAATGGAGATCTTGCTAGAAAGAATAATGAAAATTACCTAAGGAGAAAATCTGGGACTGAATTTAACAAATTCGAAACGCTCCACTGGTGAAGTTTCGTTGGAAAAGGAAGGTTGAAGAGAAAAAAAATCAAACTTGTGTTGATGGAAAATTGAATCGAGTGATGATTTTAAAAACAAACTTACCAAATTTGGACAGAGTAATGGCAAGGAATCGAAGAATAGATCACAAAATGATCAAACTACCACCACAAAATGAAATCAAAGTCGAGGCAATAGTTGAACTCTTTATTCTTAAGTCAAATTTGTCCAGCAACGATGCTTACCGATGATGTCAATCAACTCTCAAAATACAACGATAATCTTTTTGTGTTAGTAGTACTTCAAAACACAAAAATCAACTAACTGAAATTAGGTTATTGTATTCTTTTTGAATGAAATGGAAAAAACAACTTTTATGCAAAGTTTTGGCTAAGAAAATATGTAATTTTATATTATACTATGATTGCATATCATTGGGATAATGAAATGAATGTCCCAAGGGTTCTATTTATAGAGGAGAAAATGTTGTGAGTAAAGTGTCGCGCCCCAAAACTCGGCAACTTTTGTTAAGGGTCGTAGCTTTTACTGTCGCTAGCGTGTCGCCTGTTCGTTGCTCGAGCGTCAGAAACAGAGAACGTGTCGTTCGCCTGTTGCTCACTCATCGCTCGAGCGACAGCCTCACCGCTCGAGCGTTGGCAAGCGACGGAGTTAGATAAATACTTAGCAAATTTTTTTATTAGTTTTGAGATTTCAAATATACTACGACGATTTACTCGATGAATAGAACAAGTTAGTCTATTTATTTTCATAATTTGACTATCGAATCAAATCCGAATATTTGGTTAAAATTGATACGAAAGTTATTTTACCATATTTATACTTAATCAATTCCAACAATCCCCCACATTAATGGAAATTCCACAATATGCAATCTATAATGCAAATGATATGTAGATTCTAACAAAGGAAAACATACAAGAAGTTATAACATCAGAATATGTGACTTATGACTTTGAACCTTCCTTAATTAAAATACAATTGAATTTTCTAAGCAAATTGGTGAATGCGATGTCTTGAACCATTCAACCGTTCGTGTAAATCAAAACAATTGTACTAATACCATAACTCATTTAACCACTTTGATTCTCATGGTTGTGTTCATTTTAGGCACTGAACAACTCTTGATTTTACAAGTGTTTTAAGAGAATTTAAATCTCAAATTCTCTATAAGTGGCCCCACTTCATACTTACATATGTGATCTCCTATAGTATTGTATCATATATCTCTTGTCTACTTTCAAGATATATGAATCATTAAAAGTATACACTTATCTTTATACAGTTTTTATTCTAACACTTTAGGTTTGTAGGATTGGACTAAGTGCTTTACCCTGAATATTTCATAACTTAATTGTCCAATTGAACCAAGATCTTGAGATCTCCAATCTATAAGGTTGGGTTTTCGCTATGGTAATTCCATTCGATAGGCTTTAGGCCAATTCCCCTCAAAAGATGGTATAATAGATCTCTTGTTAGTCCTTTGGTCAAAGGATTCGCTATGTTTTCTTTTAATTTAACATAATTGATTGAGATTATACCATTCGATATTAACTATCTAATGATATGTCGAGATTTACCATTATACATACTATTTTGTGCCCTTACAATTGCCGATTGATTATCACAATGTATATTAATTGAAGGTACTGATTTTTTCCAACATGGAATATTCTCGAGAAAATTACGAAGTCATTCTACTTTTTTTCCCAGTTTTATCTAAGGCAATAAACTTAGATTCCATCGTGAATCGAGTTATACAAATTTACTTAGAATATTTCCAAGACACAACTTCACCTCATATGGTGAACACATAACCACTTGTAGATTTTGAATCATTTGTGTCAGATATCCAATTTCTATGGGTATATCTTTCTAACACCGCAAAATATCTTGAGCAGTGTAATTTTTAATTAACGGTGTGTTTTAAGTATTTAAGAATTCAGGTTAATGCCTTCCAATGATCATTACTTGGATTACTTGTAAATCTACTCAGCTTGTTGATTGTTTATGCTATATTAGGACCCTTGCAGATGATAATGTACATCAAGATGCCTATAACGCGTGAATATTCTAATTGAGATATGAGATCACTAGTATTTTTGGTTAAGTGTAAACTTAAGTCTACTGGTATTTTAATTGGTTTATCGTCATACGCCTTAAACTTTTTAAATATAGTCTCAATATAATGTGATTGAAAAAAAATGATAAATCGTCAAATATTTTAGAGATTTTAATCCCTAATACGATGTTAGCTACTCCCGTATCTTTCATATCAAAACATTTTATCAATATTTTCTTAGTTGGGGGTAATAATGTTCGAATTATTTTTCTTGATTAGCATATCATCAACATATAGACATACGATCACGTATTCGTTAGGCGTGGTTTTGATGTAGACATATTTGTCACATTCATTAATTTTGAAACTATTTGACAATATAATTTTGTCAAATTTTTTATGTCATTGTTTCGGTACTTGTTTTAATCATTACAACAGATTTTACAAGCTTACACGCCTTCTTTTCATTTCCGGAGCAACAAACCCTTCAAGTTGTTCCATATATATTTGTTTTTCTAATTCACCATTTAGAAATGAAGTCTTAACATCCATTTGATATATTTCAAGATTATGCAATGCAGCGATTGCAATCAATACACTTATAGAAGTGATCCTTGTAACAAGTGAATAGGTATCGAAGAAATCTAGTCATTCTTTTTGTTTATGCCCTTTGGTTACTAGTCTAGCCTTATATTTGTCTATTGATCCATCCGACTTCAATTTATTTTTGAAGATCCACTTCCAGTCTAAAACTTTGTTTACCGGAGGAAGTTCAACGAATTCTCAAGTATGGTTATTCATGATGGATTCAATTTCATTATTAACCACTTCCTTCCAAGAAGGAGTTTCGGGAGTGGACATTATTTCGTTGTATGTCTTTACATCAGTATTTCAGATTTATGAACCAATAATCAATATGCACTACTTTTATTTGCATATCCGATAAAGACACAATCAATTGTCTTAGGTCCAATCTTTACTTGTTTAGGTTTAGGTATTTGTATCGTTGCCAAATACCCCCACACTTTAAGATATTTATAGGAAGGTTTTCGAAATTTTCGTAACTCATAAGGTGATTTAACCTTACTTTTGTGTGGTATCTTATTAAGGATATAATTTGTCGAAAATATAGTTTCTCCCCACAAGTTTTGAGATAAACCTGAATTAATCAATATAGCATTCATCATTTCCTTAAGTGTTCGATTTTTGCGTTCAGCATCGTTAGATTGAGGTGAGTATAGTTCTGTTGTTTGATGAATAATTACAAATTCTGAACAAAGTTATTCAAATAGTGCAACATATTCTCCACCTCGATTACTACAAATCGTCTTTATTCATTTACCAAGTTGATTTTTAACTTTAGTTTTACAGTGCTCAAACATTTTCAAAGCTTTATCTTTACCTTTCAACAAGTATACATAACAGTATCTTATACAATAATTTATAAATGTGATGAAATATTTTTTACCACCTTTTGTTTGAACGTACTTTAAATCACATCTATCAGTGTAAATAAGTTCAAAGATGTTGTGCTTCGTTCCACTGAATGAAACGACGCCTTTGCTAACTTAACCTCTATACAAATTTCACATTTTCCATTTATATTAAAATGCATATTAGGTAGTAAACTTAAATTAATTAATTTACGTATAAAATTAAAGTTTGCATGTCCTAATCCATTATGCCATAAATTAGACGACTCAAGAATATAAATAGAAAATACATTTTATTACTTGAGCTGTTTGGTACAATCGTAAGGACATTCATCTTGAATAGTCCATCTTTTACATAGCATTTGCCTACATATATATTATTCTTGGTAAGTATAAACTTGTCATGTACAAAAACTAATTTAAAACCATTCATACTTAACAAAAATCTCAACACTAAGTTCTTGCGACTATCGGACACAAAGAACATTGCTAAGGCTAAGTTTCTTGTCCAATGTTATCTTCAAAATTACTTTGTCTTTTCCTTCCACTTTTTAACTTGAAGAGTTTTCCATAAACAACTTCTCACCATCAGTTGGGGAATAAGATGAGAACATGCCTGTGATATTTGCTTGGGTTTGCTTCTTAGGTTTACGGCAATCAACATAGTAATGTTTGCCATTTTCACAATTAGAGCAATTGCCCTTGAACTTCTTTTGCATTTTTCATGGATGGTTCGACGAAATGCTTTCTTTTCTTGCTCTTGTTATTTGACTCCCTATACTTTTGTCCAAATTTTTGTTATATCTTCGATTCTCAATCGGACAACGAGTTCTTCAATAATCATCTCCTTGCGTTTATACTTGAGATAGTTCTTGAATGTGTTTTCCAACCCATTCAAAATGTAGTTTTTGCATAAAAGTTGAAATGTTTCTAGGCATCCAATGCAATCAACGATACTCTATTATTTTCTCCTTTTTGTACGGCGCGAGCATCTTCTTTTAAGAATTTTGCCAAATTTAGGGTCGTGAGATAGAACAATATTTTTGGCCGCTATCTCTTGAAAACAACCCCACGAAACTTCTCCGATTTCTCTCCATGTGGAACATAATTAGTATGGACGGTGGGATGAACAACTGCAATAGGAGGAATCACAATAGTAGGAGCCAAGTTAGGTACAATTCCTTCCGAAGTTCCCATATTCGATGTATGATTTGAAGAAGTATCGGTATTGTTAACCGTATTCATTTTTATTTACGCAAAACATAAGATACACCAACAAAATCAAAATTCGAAGAATAGAAGAAATTAAACCGAAACAGAATCAATTTAACTGAATAGAAATAAAATATAAAGTTATCACTCAGCAAAAAATTCGATTTAAGATTGTTCATGGAAAATTGAATTGATAACTTTAAAAATAAACTTACCAACCTTACCAAATTTGGACAGAGTAATGGCAATGAATCGAAAAATAAATCATAAAATGATTAAACTATCACCACAAAATGAAATCAAAGTCTAGACAAAAGTTGAACTATTTGTCATTAAGTCAAATTTGCCCTTCAATAGTGCTTACGGATGATGTCAATCAACTCTCAAGATACAACAACAATCTTCTAGTGTTAGTAGCATTCCAAAACACAAGAATCAACGAACCAAAATTAAGTTATTGTACTCCTTTTGAATAAAATTGAAAAACAGCTTTTATGCAAAGTTTTGGCTAAGAAAATTTGAAATTATATGTTATGTTATAATTGCATATCATTGGGATAATGGAGTAAATGTCCTCGAGGGTTTTATTCATAGAGGAGAAAATGTTATGAGTGAAGTGCTGCGTTCCAAAACGCAGCAACCTTTACAAGGGTCGTAACTTTTGCTATTGCTTGTCTGTCGTCTGTTCATTGCTCAAGCATCGGAAATAGAAAGTTTGTCGCTCGCCTGTCTCTCGAGCGACAGACTCATCGTTCAAGCCCTTGGCGAGCGACGGAATTAAGTAAATACCTAGCCAGTTTCCTCTCTTTTCTTCCAACTTTGGACAGTAATTTCTCATTCACCAGAAATTGATTTTGAGATTTCAAATATACCAGATAATGTACTCAACAAGTAGAACAAGTTAGTCTATTTATTTTCATAATTTGACTATCGGATTAATTTCGATATTTGACCAAAATTGTCACGAAAGTCACTTTTCCATATTTATACTTCACCAATCCAATAATTTCAACGGAAATCTCGCTTCAAAGAGTTTTCGCCAAAGTGCAAAATGTGGAGGAAATGATTGCTTTTTATAGGAAAACATGCGATACTTCCATGCCGTATAATATGGGTCGTCATTGGTGAAGAGAATTCAACCCTCGAAATCAAAAGCGACGGGAGATGAAATTTGAAATTAATGCACCAGATCTACCATACGTCTCATGCGCAAATCATGCATGCAACTGAATGACGATTGCAATGATGACTTCGGCATTTCGTGCGAGTAGTTTTGGTTGCTACTTGCTAGTTGGATATTTTGTCTCTCATTCTTCAATTGAAGAAATTGTCTCTCTTTTACTATTTGTATTCTTGGCATGCCCTTTTGAGAGGAGACATAAATTCGCTGAAACTCTTTTAAGTTCATGAAAGAAGCAAGAAGGTTGGGGAATTGTATAGTACACAATAGTGTTTATCGTCACTTGTTTGTCTATCAATAACAATATACGTCACACAATGAATGTGATTAATGTAGATTGATTATTGCACTATACTTGTACTTTTATTTGAAAGAGGAGTTTATCAAATCTATTTTGGGTACATAATGTCACGAGTTTTGTGTCTCCAATCTAATGATCTAATATTTAATTTTTTATTGTTGCTTTGTATAAATTATTACAAAATAATGTAAAATGGGAAAATAAGTTTGAAGGAATAGGAATTTTTTTTTCTTTGGTCTCCATCGGACAACCTTTTTGTTGAGTGTGTGTTTCTTCACAGCATGTCACACGCGATGATTCACTTATCTCCTTATCCATGGGACCTCGTGGTGTACAATCAAAATGATTCCGACTAGATAGCGTCTGTTTTCTTTCTTTTTACAGCCTTGTAGGCGAAAGAAAGAAGGGAAGTTAGAGTATGGGGTACGTGCGAAGAACGTGGCATGCATGTGCAACAAATGTGAAGCTCACCTACAAAGAATGAACATGTTACTTAAAAGAGTTAACTCAAAGAATGTAGCACATTCACGTGCAAGGATCGCGACATGCAAGTACAAAAATGTAACGTGACATCCACTTGCAAGGAATGTGCATGTACAAAGAATGAACATGTTAATATAAGGTTAACTCAATAAAGGATGTGCCACATTCATGTAAGAATGATGCTAAGCAGCAATAGAATTAAAAAAGAAAAACATTATTTAATCAATATCTACAATATTTCTCTATTATTAATATTTTTTTTTTCAAACCACCCACTAAAGTAACAACATGATGTCAAATTTATTTTACCCCATTTCTTTCTCTTATTACTTTTCACCACATATAGTTTTAATAATTTTTCTATTAAAAACACTATATTTTCGACCATATAAAAATATTTGCTTGCATCATGCAGACAAACTAAAATATATAAATAAACAAAAGGAAAGACAACGTTAGAATCGTATGGTTTTTTCATTTTTGGACTTTTTTAAAAGAAGATTTGAAAAAAGAAGTTAGATGTTAGTTGCGTTATTTGTATATCAACCAAATAATATTTGAAGGTATTGTGTAATATGTAATGAATTAATTTAATAAGATTAATTTTTGTTTAACCGTATAAGTTCAGGAGTCAGTGTAACTTTGTAAATAAAAATGTAAGAGAGAAGAAAAAACTATTTTTTTATAAAACTAATAGAGAAACAATGTAACGCGTGTCATCCTATAAGGGTCTAATCTGAAAAAAGCAACAATTATGACACATAACCACGTGCCATCAAATGAATGGACGATCATACGTGTTCGTATATCTTGAGCCCTAACGAATACACAAATCAAATACAAGCTCAAGTCACTCAAATTTAAAGCTTGTTTTCCTAGAAAGGGAGATTCGATTTGAGATGTTCTCAATACTCCTTTAAAACATGTTACCCTTGTAAACAATGATAATAGGTCCTTGTCATATTCCAGAGACGCACGAGAGGTACTTTTTCTTACTCAAATTGCAACTTTCTTTTAGAGCATGTCGTTTTATATCAAATTCAATTTAAATTCTCGCCTTGAACTTGTATGAATATGGATGTGCATGTAATTTGAATTGAACTTGAAATTATCCATATTCTATACAACATTATGAAAACTATTTACTAAGATTTCCCTTATTTTTATGTTAGAAGAGACTGATACATAATGTTTTGACCGATGATTTTTTAATTATAATTATTCTTAACAAATTGGATGATTGGCCGACGATAATTATAGATCGGACCCAATGACGAGTCTCATACTAGAGAAGACAAGTGTCTTGAAAATTGAATTTTAGTAGGAATACAAGAATTCTGTTGTGTCGTTGATTTTTATTTTCTGAGTTCCCCTTGAATTTAAATTTATGAAATTGCTTCGAATTTCTTCATGTTTCTTGGTTTTAGTTTTGGTAGCTTTTGGTTTTCATCTTGAAACTTTATGTCCAATTTTTCAAATTAAAGAAATTGTTTTCTTTACTAAGCTAAAATTTTAATGGTTGGAATAGTATTTTTTTGAAAACTTTGCGGTTAAAAAAGAAGAATTTTTTTTGGAATTACATGTAATATTATTTTATTGAAAAATGTGTGGTTGATAAGAAGAGAAAAAAAATTATAATTTAATTGAGTGCCAAACCAGGGCTAAATTTTATCTTGTTTGAGTTGTTCCTTCCTATTTTGATTCTTATCATGCCCATTTTAGAGTACGTTGTACCATCTTATGGTTAAGTGTGTGCATTTGTCACAGTCACATCATGTGCGAAGAATGAACATGTTGTTTAAGGGTTAACTTGATAAAGAATGTAGCACATTCACATAGGCACGTGACATTTTAGTACAAGAAATGTAACATATCGTGCATGTGCAAGGAATATATGTGCGAAGTTCACGTGCAAAAATGAACATGATATTGTAAGATTAACATAATAAATAATATAGCACATTCTTGTGCATCACAAGCAAGGAACGCGGCATTCACATAGTTTAAATTGTAGTTTTATGAGTGGACTATTGAAGAGGAAAATCTTTGAATCGTCTGCTTAATACATAATAGTCGCAGACAATTATACGGAAAGAAATAGACACAGACAAATGGAGATCTTGCTACGAAGAACAACAAAAATTACCTAAAGATGAAGTCATGGGACTGAACAAAAAAAATCCGTAACACTCAATGGTGAAGGTTCGCCGGAAAACAGAGTGAAATTTCGCTGCAAAACTCACTTCAAAGAATTTTTTGCAAAGTGCAAAATGGGGAGGAAGGTTTTGCCTTTTATAGGCAAAAATGCGACACCTCCATGCCTTCATATCTTCTGGCATAATCTGGACTCTCAATTGGTGAAGAGATTGCAACCCTTGAATCCAAAGCGATGGAAAATGAAAATTGAAATCAATGCTACCACGCACCTCATGTGCGAATCGTGCATGCAACTAAATGATGACCCCGGTTTTTGAAATCAATGCAGTAGATCTACCATGCACCTCATGTGCAAATCATGCATGCTTGTTTGAGTTTCTTTCTTCCTATTTGTATTCTTGTCACACCCCTTCAAGAAGAAAAATAAATTCATTGAAACTTTTTTGCGTTATAAGAAGAGCAAGAAGGTTGGGAGAATTGTATATTGTACACTATAGGATATATCGTGACTTGTATGTCTATCAATAACAGCAAACATCACGCAATGATTTAATTGATGTAGATACGATGATAGCTCTATACTTGTACTTTTATGTGAAAGAGGATTTTAGCGTATTTGTTTTGGGTACAAATTGTCAATTGTGTCTTCAATTTAAATTACATTAATATTATTTCAATTACTTTTATTATTTAACGAAATAATTCTTCGATTTAATATTTAATTTTTTGTCTCTTGTGTTTGTATAAATTATTACAAAGTAATCTAAAATGGGGAAAAAAAGTTCGACGGAATGTGATTTTTTTTTTTTTCCGTCTCCATCAGGCTACCTTATTGTTAAGTGTTAATGTTTCTTCATTATGTATTACAAGTGACGATTCACTTGTCCCTCTGTTCTTGGGGACCCCATGGTATACAATCAAGATGACTCTCACTAGATAGCCGTCCATTTCTCTCTTTTTACAACCTCATGGATGGACGAAAGAAAGAAAGTTACACAACAGGACAAGTATTAGAATATGGCATGCACGTGCAACAAATGTAAAGTTCACATGAAAAGAATGAACGTGTGGGGTTAACTCGAAGAATGTAGCACATTCATGTGCAAGGACCGTGACAAGCAAGTACAAAAATGCAACGTGGCATGCACGTGCAAGGAATATGCATTTGTAAAGAATGAACATGTTACTATAAGGTTAACCCAACAAATGATATACCCCATTCTAGTTCAAGCAGCGTGACATGCACGTGCAAGGAATGTGCATAGTTTACGAGCTAAGAACGCAATATAATAAAAAATTGAATTCAGAATTATTCAACTAGTGATCCCTCTTAAGGGGCTCCAAACTAATTATCAAACTTACTTAAAACTAAAGTGAAAAAAACTAAAAAAAAAAAAGAAAAAGAAAAGAAAAATTTCAAAGGTTCATCTCACAAATCACATGACTACTCAATCATAGTACATTGCTCTCTGGTTCTTGATTTGACATTCAAAAACATCTTGTCCATCACTCTCCTTCAAAGAATGAAGTTGTGGCGGCGCAATACCGGGCATCAGGGCACATTGCATATACGGTGGTGGCAAGGGCGGCAGGATAGGCGGAGCCACCGCATAGTATCGTGCTAATGGTACCGGATTATGGCACATTACATTGTCCACCACCCCAAGCCCGGCGGCAGCCGTCGACTCATAAAACACCTGCCTCTTAAATGAAGCACACTGAATATTACTTCCATTTGACGCACCACCAAATTGCAAACAATCATTGTCATTCATCAAAAGCATCATCATTGAATTCTGATTCACAGAATGCATTTCTTGGTGATGATCAGAACTAGGATAATGGATAGGCACATGCATTTCAATTGGTTTCATAGAGGAAATTGCCTGCTGACCTATCACCTCCAATTCTATGCCTCTTTGGATCAATCTTCCATGTCCCAAATCCATCATATTCATATCGAATCCATTGTCGTTTCGTTTCAACATTTCAATCCTCGATTTGACGTATTCGGCCTTATTGCTCAACAAGGCATAAAACTCCCTCAACTGAATTTCTGACAGTTCATCCATCAGCTTCATCCATGTAGGGTACTTGGCTTCCCTGTTCTTTTTCCGCAATTTCGCAAGCTCTTCTTCGATTTTTCGCTTCCGGTCGTTAAAAAAATCAGACAGGCCGACCGTTTTGTTCCCACAATCTTTGTTCTTGTTCTTGTATATGTCGATTATTCGCCGTATTTCTTCGAGACTTTGTGGCCACATTTCTGGCTCAACTGTGTTCTTGTCTTGTGTTGGGGGATAGATTATCATACACGCACTAACATCACACAAAGTGGCGAATTCATGCATTTTTCTCATCAAA
>CAIGRN010167703.1:0-12274 GCA_903798345.1 Fraxinus anomala | reverse complement strand
AAACATATTTTCGTGAACAGTTATCCACATTCTTTCAGGTTATTTGATTTGACATGTTTATTACTTTATATGTTTAAAGTAGATGTTAATATGATTACTTTTGGCTCTAGAATTTTTTATTTCTATTATTATAATATGATTTATTATTGCACTTTTCTCTGGAAAAATTGTAAGGTATAAAGGCACTAGGGTTGTGTGTATTCTTTTTCCATTTTTTAAACATTTTGTATGGAGAGAAGAGCGTGGTTTTTTTGGGCTATAAAAACTTTCAATGTTGTTGTTTTTCCTTAGTTTCTTGATGCTTTGAAGATGGAAAAAATGAGTATGGAGGTGTTATTTAGAAATTGGAAGGAAATAGAAAAATGGACAAACTAGAACAAAACCGAAGTGAAGCTTGCCACTACGATCGGAGTAGCGGCAATCGCTGTAACCGACCATAGCAGTAGCTACTGCTGTTGTAACTAGCAACCACAGCTATCGTTGTAGCCACCACCGACGACGACGGCTGTGGCGGCCCTTTTTGGATCTACCGTCGTCTCCGACGAAATGGTAGTGATGGCTCCTTGGTGGTGTTGTTGGAGTTTGTCAAAATAAGTTCAATATTAAGTTTTTGGACTTTTCTTTAAGACTTGGGCCAATCTTATTTGATAAGGATTTAAGTTTAAAAGATCGCGACTCAAAATTAAATTGACCCACATTTGGCTATTATTTGGATTGGACTACAAGGAAATTGAAGAATTGGACCAGAATGTGGCTCAATGCTTTAATTCTTATAGTATTTTAAATTCTCAGGATGAACTATAAGTGATTATAATTCATTTAATTATTGTTTTTATCGCTTTATGAATGATGAATGAATGAATAATTATCACATGTCATATAGGTTAAATGAAACACCACTTGGTACACTAAAATCATATGCATTGATATTGTATATTTTTCTCCACTCTAAATTAATTAGAAATAGTTGAAAAATTATATTTAATAATTTAGTGCCATTATAATTGTTTGTATTTGGCCGGTTAATTATTAAATGGAAACCCAACAGTTTAAAATAATAAGTGGGAGACATTTTATTGGCATGTATTAACCCTCGCCTCATCCGTTAAACAATTTGTTATTAAAATATGTAGGTCTAGTATCGAATTATATCGGTCTTCCAAAAGGAAGACTTCGTTATTTTAGAATAACTAAAATTGGATCTAAAGATAGAATATTTTAAAATGAAATAATGTGGTAATTATCCTATAAATAATATCTCATCTATTTCAGATATTTTAAAAATTATTAACGGAGGTATCACACTTATATATGAAAATCTTGAAGGTCTTCTTATACAAGATTCCGAGAAATTCAATCATAGTCCAAATAAGAATCAATTCTTATTTTTATTGTGGCATAAGATGCCTAGCTCAATAAAATTATTGGGAGGATCTTAACCTTGCTGACAACTACATTGACCTCTATAGAGAGCGTATTAAAAGTTGTAAGGGTTTAATGTCTTTGATTAAAAAATAATACTTTTGGGTCTATATTTGCATACTCATATACATGCATCATACAAAAATTATTGTTCATTTTATTAATATACGAATCAAATATTTTACAGAAAATGTCGCTTAATTTATTATCATTGATACCTAATAAAAATCAACTTGTCAGAGAAAACTACGTTGTCTGGAAAATGAATCTTAACATTGTTTTTATCATTGAAAAACACAAATTTGTGTATATTGAAGTTTGTCCCAAAGCCTCTAAAGCTGACTCCATGAAAATGTGGTGTCATTTTGATGAGATAGCCCGTTAATACATTTTTGCATCCATGTCAAATTATTGCAACTGAAACATCAGAATATGGAAACTGCTTTTGACTAATGGAAAGTCTTCAAGAGATGTTTGGTTATCAAAGTCGACAAGCTAGACAAACTTCCATTAGGACAATTATGAACAAAATCATGAAACCAGACACATCTATGAGGGACCATATGTTAACCATGATTGGTCACTTTAATGCTATGAAGGTTTTAGGAGCTAACGTTGACTTCAAGATGTAGATTGACATGGTTCTGGAGACTTTCCCTGAGATATTCTCACAGTTTATAGTTGATTATAATTTATACAAGATGGACATGTCTCTGATGGAATTAATGAAAGAGCTCCAAAACGTGAAAAATATTCTAAAGGCTTGAAGTGGAAATGCTTTGATTGTGACAGTCGTATCCTCTCATCCTAATCTTTCTAGTGGTAAAGGAGAAAATAAAAGAAAGAGGCCAACTGAAAATAAAGATGGCAAGTCGAAAGGGAAGAAAACTATTGCCGATGGAAAAATAAAGAGAAAATGTTATATTTGTGGACAAAAGGGTCATTGGAAGAGGATTTGCCCAGATCACCTAGCTAAGGGGAAGCAAGGAAAAAAATGCTCTATTTATTGATTCATTCTTAGTGGTTGATTATACTAATATATGGATTGTAGAATCTGGAGCCACTAATCATGTTTGCAATTCTTTGTAGGGGTTCCAGGTAACCAAGTACTTTAGTGAAGGGGAGTACACTCATAGAGTTGGCATGGGAGCAGTAGTGTTTGCCAAAGCTATTGGCACCTTTACTTTATATTCTATAAATAGTAGATATTTAATTTTGGATGATTGTTATTATGTTCTCAAACTTACACGAAACTTGGTTTCCGTTGCACTTTTATATCATATTGGTTATTTGGTATTTTTACCAATTCTACGATGGTTATTAAGTTGAATAATTATGTTATATGTTCGGGTCATATGGTTAATAGTCTCTATGTCTTAAGTTCTATGATTGGCTCTATATATAACACTAATATTGCTAGGAAAAGAAAGAGATTATTTAGTACTAGTGAAACTCTCTTATGGCATCTTAGGCTAGGTTATAGTAATCTAAATAGGATTCAAAGATTGGTGAAGGATGGACCTTTAAATGAGTTAGAGGTGGAATACATACCAACTTGTAAATCTTTTATAGAAGGAAAGATGACCATGAGGACTTTTAAGGCTAAGGGACTAAGATCTAAAGAAGTTTTAAAATTGGTACATTCTAACATTTGTGGACCCATTAGTATTCAGGCTAGAGGAGGATATGAGTACTCTAGATTTGGATACATATACCTTATGTCTTACAAATCTGAAGCTTTAGAGAAATTCAAGGAGTTTCAAGTGGAGCTTGAGAAACAATTAGGTAATAGTATCAAGGTCGTTTGATCCGATCGAGGTGACGAATATCTATCCCAAGAGTTTTAGGTTACTTATCGAATAATAGGATATTGTCCCAGTTGAGTGCACCAACGATTCCTCAACAGAATGGTATCTCAAAAAGAAGAAACCAAACTCTTTTAGATATGATAAGATCAATGATGAGTTATTTCTCATTACTTATTTTCTTTTGGGCGATATGCACAACAAGCGACCATTTACATCGTGAATTTAGTACCATCTAAGTTAGTTCCCAAGACACTTCTTGAATTGTCGAATGTGCACAAGCCTAAATTGCACACATTTGGATATGGGGGGTGTCTGACACGTGCTAAGGAAAGACAAATAAGATTGAATCAAGATCAAAGATTTGTTTCTTTGTAGGATATCCAAAAAGAACAAGAAGGTATTTGTTAGTGCAAATGCAACCTTCTTAGAGGACAAGTATATAGAAGAACACAAGTCTACTAGTAAGATTCTATTGGGAGAGGCGTAAGAACATGGTTCAAACAACCCAGTTCTAGATTTTTGAATAGAATCAAATAGTGATGATTTGGAACCTCCTACGAAACGAATGGTTGCTAATGAGGTAATTGAGCAAGTAATGCCTACAGATTTCATGGATAAACAGAACTAGAGGCAGTAGAGATTGATGTACCCATTGTTGTACCTCCACATGCCCCTTACGATAGGGATAATGAAGAGGTTTGTCCTAACTCCTAACCTAGGACAGGACAAAGCAGTGGGAGGAGAGGAAGGACCTTTGGTCAAATAGGATGATCGGTACCTTTAACCATTACTCATAATGGGAGGGTTGTGTGACCACCTTCTAGGTACTTGCTCTATGAAGAGTCTTATCAGACGATCTCTATCAAGTAAGAAGAAAATCCCACTTCGTTTAAAGAAGCAATGGAGGATATAGACTTTAAATCATGGAAATATGCCATGAACTCAGGTATAGATGGGAATGTTGAAACTTTTAAAGCAAGGCTAGTGGTCAAATGTTTTACCCAAAGAGATTGTATTGACTACGAATAAACCTTCTCACTTGTTGCCATGTTTAAATCTATTTGAATCCTTCTATCCATTGCCACTCTTTATGATTTCATGTTTGACAAATGGATATCAAGACAGTATTTTTAAATGGATATCTTGGCGAGACCATCTACATGATGAAACCTGAAGGGTTCATGAAAGGAAAGTTTGCAAGTTGTAGAGGTCTATTTATGGACTTAAGCAAGCGTCCAGATCTTGGAATGTAAGATTTGATCAACCCATTAAGACCTGTGGTTTTTACCAAAATCTGAATGAACTTTGTGTATACAAGCGTATACAAGGAAATAGAGTAATTTTTCTGATTCTTTATGTGGATGACATTCTACTCATTGGAAATGATTTAGGGACATTGTCATCTGTAAAGAAATGATTGTCACAATAGTTTGATATGAAGGACTTGGGAGAAGCTAGTATGTATCTCATGAGATAGGAAAAATAGATGGATAGCATTATCCTAAGCTTCATATATTGACAAGATATTACCTAGATTCACATTGCAAAATTCAAAAAAGGGACACTTCCTTTTAGACACGGAATTAATGTATCTAAAGAGTATTCTCCTAAGGCTCCAACAGAGATAGATTACATGAAGAAGGTTCCATATGCTTCGGCTGTGAGGAGCTTCATGTATGCTATGCTTTGCACTAGATCGAATATTTGTTATATTATGGGTATTGTTAGTCGTTATCAATCTAATCCGGGACCAGAACATTGAATAGCGATGAAGCATATACTCAAGTACCTTTCGAGAAAAAAAGATTATACACTTTTCTATTAAGAACATGATCTGAATCCTATTGGATATATTAATTCCTATTGGATAAAGTATCATATCCACCTTGAAACAATTTCCATAAAAAATTTACTGTTCAAACTTTCACGAAATACTAATTTAAAATATTCCAAAATTTAAATAATTATTTGAACAAAACACGACTTAAATGATGACTTTTAGAGTTCACATCAAATCACCACTGCTCTCCTCCACGCTGCCATTGGTTGCCTTAATCTGAAATTGTTTGGGGGGATTGAGTGTTTCATAGAAACACTCAATAGACACATACATACCTTAAATCCAAATATATCATACTTTAAGCATATATTCATATCATTCAAACTTTAATGAGTAAGCATATCGATGATCAAACGACATACCAAATTTGGTGCACTACTACGCCACCAACTTCACATTACTAGTGCACTACTACGTCACCAGCTCATATTTAAACTCCATAAGGAGTAACGTATAACATATAATCAATTTATACATGCTGAAATATAACATGAATTGAAATAAAACGGGGTTTGAGTCTACCTCTTTCAAAACAAATCTGAGGGTTCGAGTACCATGTGTGTCTCTTTTACTTGAATTTTAATTTGTGAACTATTTGATTTGTGTGTATATATCTTTGTTACTGTGTTATCAAAGGAAAAATGAATGGAAAAATATTAAAATGTGGAGATGATTGAGGACATACGTGCAAGAGCAATTTTTTTTGGATGACTCAGGTGTCCAAGATTCGCCGAACAATCTTGAGGAGTGGCGGCCTTCCCCCCTAGTTCGTCACCCGGGTTAATCCGGATGCGGTCACATCTTATATACACTTGGGCCGGACATTCGACGGTTCTCCTCCCTGTGGACCTCTGCCTTTCAACATTTAAATGTTGTCTTCCAACTGCTGAGGGGATTCGAACATTCGATACTCCATAGAGAACACTCCTATTTTACTACTATGCCATGCCCGTGGGGGCGTGCAAGAGCAATTTTAGTAGTACGGGACTTTGAGATTGTTTATCATGATACAACTTAATATATTAATAACTAACAATTAATTCAAATTCCAGTAACAACTTTGTTAGAATTAGGATACTTCAAAACTAACACGATAATTTAAAAAAGACAAGTGATCATGGATAATCCATATACATCACACGTACACTGACCAAAATTCAAAACAAAGGAACGAAATTCTTCCAAAAATCAATAACCATAGTTTTTCTTTTATTTGCTCTAACTTGGTTGTCCTTATCCAAATTAACGTCTTCTCGAGCCTAATTTACATTATTAATTATGATTTATCAAACGAGTCCAATATTGCTATAGTATTTTTCACAACTTCAATAACTTAATAAATAGTCTTGCGATATTGAGCATTAGATAGAAACTAGAAATCTCAACTAAATCATGGCTTGTGTGATTACTGACTCTAATATTATTAGGCGAAAAAACATAACTCAAACTTACTATAATTTGTCACAAAATATTTCAAAGGCAAGCAACTAACATGGACTAGACTAAATAGCGTACTTAATTACATGAACATTTAGAGCACATATATTGGGAAAAATTTACATGGACGGGAATTTATTTCTTATAAAAGTTTTGGCAAAAACTATCATTTTTTAAATATGAAAATTTTCAGTCAGTACAACCCTTTCCCTTTAAATTAATTTCGTCCTCGAAATTTATCTTGGTCATAAATCTCTAGGTACTTGGTCTTAGTTTCTTCTTCTCTCTTACAAGTAGCCTCTTTTATTGTATGATTATCCCCATCGGACCTTTACTAATGACACTTCTCCGTTTTTCAACAAGTATCGACTAGCAATTCCTCGTACATTAAATCTGTTTGTTAAATCAATCGACTGACTATAACGACTCGACCTCGTGTTGGAATCATTATCATATCATACGTACTGTCCGCTTTGGGAGGGCCTAGACCCATCTTACCCCTCACGGCTTTCTGACGCGTCCCCTAGGATTCGAACCCAAGACCTCCATCATGTGGGAGACTTAAGTTGAATCCTGGTACCAATTGGATAAGTACTAGGATTCAACTTAAGTCTCCCACATGATGGAGGTCTTGTGTTCGAATCCTAGGGGACGCGTCAGAAAGCAGTGAGGGGTAAGATGGGCCTAGATGCTCCCAAAACAGATAGTACGTATGATATGATAACGGCTCCGACGCGAGGTCGGGTCGTTACAAAACAAATGCGCATTTTTTTGTAAGAATCCAAGACCTCCATCATATGGGAGACTTATGTTGAATCCTGGTACTTGTCCAATTGGTACCAAGATTCAACTTAAGTCTCCCATATGATGGAGGTCTTGAATTCGAATCTTAAGGGACGCGTCGAAAGTCGTGAGGGGTAAGATGGGTCTAGGCCCTCCCAAATCAGACAGTACATATTATATAATAACGATTCCGGCACAAGGTCGGGTTGTTACACTGACCCTTAACTAAATCATGGCTTATGCGATTACTGACTTGGGTCATGAAGATATTTCCTCAACATATTGATGTGAAATACGTCGTACATAGTTGATAATTCTAGTGGTAATGCCAAATGATATGCCACATTTCCAACTCTTTCTAGAATGGATCNGAAATACGTCGTACATAGTTGATAATTCTAGTGGTAATGCCAAATGATATGCCACATTTCCAACTCTTTCTAGAATGGATCAATAAATCCAGGTTTTAACTTCCATTTCTTTCCAAATCGTAGCACACCCCTCATTGGTGCCACTTTTAGAAAAAGTTTATCCCCGACCTCAAATATCAATTCTTTCCTTTCTTTTCTCTGCATAATATTTTGAGCTATATTAATCCTCATTACGATCTTTTCAAATAGCGTCGATTATTTTCTCAATGGGTTCAGGACTTGGCACTTTTCTTTCACCCACTTCATCCGAGCATACCGGCAAACAACATCGCTGGCCATATAAGACCTTGTAGGGTGTCATCCCAATAATAGCTTGAAAACTATTATTTTAGGAAAATTCTACGAACGACACATGAATTTTCCAATTTCCACCCTAATCTAAGATACAAGCTCTCAACATATTCTCTAAAACTTGGATAGTTTGTTCTGATTGCCCATCAGTCTGGGGATGGTATGCAGTACTAAAAGTCAACTTAGTTCTCATTGTTGTTTGTAAACTCTTCCAAAATCTCGATGTAAACCTCAGATCTTTATCTGATACAATCAACATCGGTATTCTAAGTAGTTTAACTATCTCTCTAACATAGAGATGTGTAAATTGATCCATATTTAAATTCATTGTGAGCGAAAGTGAGAGGACTTTGTCAATCGATCCACTGTCATGCAGATAGTATCATGACCCCTCATTGACTTAGGGGACCCCATTTCCAAATCCATTGCTATTTTCTCCCACTTCTATTTCGATAAATCTATCGAATTCAATAACTTTGATGGTCTCTGATACTCGACTTTAACTTGCTGAAAAACAACACCCTTCGATATGAAATGAACTATTCTCATTTTCATATTCCTCCACCAAAATGAACTACGTAGATCTTGATACATTTTGGTCCTGCCTAGGTGTGGTGCATACGGGACAGTGAGCTTCTATCGTAAACTCATTCCAAAGTCCTTTATCTTTAGGTACAAAGAGTCAACCTCTATACATTAATGCCTTATCCTTTACTATTTCAAAATCTTTCATTTTCTGTATTTCTACCACAACCATCATCTTTTCCAGGAATAGGTCATCCTTTTGTACCTCTATTATCTTGGCCATGAGTGTAGGTTTTAGAGTTAATGCTGCTAACCTCGTCGTTGTTGAACTGGTGGCTTTAGCATCTCAATTTTCAAATTTCAAAAATCTTAATTAACTGCTTTTGTTTTATTCTCAAAACTGATAACTGACCTACCTTTTTCCTATTTAGTGCGTCTACGACTACATTAACCTTACTAGGATGGTAATGGATAGTGTAGTCGTAGTCCATTACAAGGTCTAGCCATCATTTTTGTCTCATATTTAACTATTTCTGAGTGAAGAAATATTTAAGATTCTTATGGTTTGTGTAGATTTCGCACTTGCTCCCATACAATTAGTGATGCAAAATTTTAAGAGAATGAACTAGTGCAGCAAGTTCTAAATTGTGCATAGGGTAATTTTGTTCATATTGCTTCAACTGCCTTGATACATATGCTATAACCTTTCCATTTTGCATTAATGCACACCCTAACTCCAACTTGGATGAATCGCTATAAATAACAAATCCATCTGCACCTTCTGGTACAGCCAACACTGGAGCCGAAACTAGTCTGTTCGTTGACTCTTGAAAGCTTTCCTCAACTTTTCTGACCAAACAAACTTAACTTTCTCCCGATTCAACTGTGTTAAAGGCCGTGAAATATTTGAGAAACCTTTAATGAATCGTCGATAGTAGCCAGCTAAACCAAGAATGCTCCTCACTTCTCTTTCATTAGTAGGTATCGGCAAGTTATTCAAAGTATTACTCTTAGCTAGGTCGTGTTGTTAAACATCCCTCGATTATACAAATATATCATCGATAAACATGATGACAAACTGATCTAGATACTGTTGAAATACTTTATTCGTTAAGTCCATAAACACATAGGGGGCATTTGTTAAGTCGAAAAGCATAACTATGAACTCATAGTGCCCGTAGCGAGTTTGGAATGTCGTCTTTGATATCTCTTTATTTAATCTTTAGCTGATGGTAGCTTGATCTCAAGTCGATCTTTGAAAATATTGTAGCTCATTTCAACTGATCAAATAAATCTTCAATCCTTGGGAGTTGATACTTATTCTTAATAGTCAATTTATTCAACTCACTATAATCTATTCATATCCTCATCGACCTAACCTTCTTTGTAAAAAATAGTACATGAGTTCTCCATAGGGACACACTTGGCCTTATAAAACCCTTACTATACAACTCTTCCAACTATCTTCAACTCTTGAAACTCCTTAGGAGACATTCTATAAGGTGCTTTAGACACTGGCGCAGCTCTGGGGTTAAGTCAATGTTAAATTCTACCTACCTCAGGTGGAATACTTGGTAGGTCATCAGGGAATACATTGGGATAATCTTGTAATATTGGTATGCCATCCATAGTTATGTGTTGGTAAGGTTAACAAGATATCCTAGGTAGGATTTATTCTTTAGCAATTTCTTAGCTTGCATAGACGAAACTAGGCAGGAAAGAGCTTTAATCTTAGATCCATAAAACCTAAATTCTTCTTCACCACGTCTTCGAAACACTACATCTTTCTTAAAACATATTATGGTTGCTCGATTGGCACCCTACCAATGCTTGCCCAAAATGATATCGAAGTCCTTCATCTCGATTACATGTAGATTCATTTTTAAGACTAGTCCATCAAAGTTAATCTCCACTACTTTAGCTATCTTATTCGTATCTATGGTTTTTCCTGATGGCATACTAACTTCTAGTATACTATCATTATTTTCACATATCATACCGATTCTAGCTAAGCATGTAACAAATATAAATGAATGCGCTACACCATAATCAATAAGGAGATGTGCAAGGATGTTGAAGACATATAAGATACTTGCAATTATGTTCGAATCCTGATAAGCTTCAACATAGATAATGGAGAAAACTATAGCCTTTCCCTTCTTTACCTAATCATTTTCCTTATTCAGTAATGTGTAGCATCCTTGAGTATAGTGATCGGCAGACCATATCTACAACAGACATTTATAGCTTGACCATGATTAAATTCATTATTAGGTTTCTTGTATGAGCTTGATTTTCTTGCCCTATTCTGATCAACCTATTTTCTCTTCCCAAATCATAATGTTGAACTTGAATCTTTTGCTTAACACTAGTATATGTTACAGTTTGGGCCTTCTTCACAACTTCTCTTAACGTAGTCATCTCATAAAAACTCATAATATGTCTTATTTTAAGATGAAGACCCCATCTCGTACCGCCTATCAATTATCTATTTAATGTTAACCAAATGTGGTGTATACCGAGATAGTTTTTAAAACCTCATCTCATATTCGATAATGTACATATCCCCTTGAATAAATTACAAGGATTCGACTTCGTGTAGTCACGAAGAGGTTGGGAAAAACATATCTCTAGTAGTTTAGTCTTAAATTGATCCTTCACATTATGCTATTCCATCTCAATGCGGGTACGACAGGTGATTTCTACCAGTTGAAGAGTGTTAAGTGGAGGCAATCTTTACAAAGTTGAAGAGCTCATCCAAAATTTCCACGAATTTTTCTCTATGTGTTGTAGCACTTACAGCCGTAGCTCATACTGCTGAGGAGCAGGTTTTGGAATCTCATGTTGGAAATTTAGTTAAGTGTTACAGTTGAGACAAACTTCAGCTGAGCTGAGGATCTCGTCCAAAATTTTCATGAAATTTCTTTTATAGCACTTACAACCTTAGCTCATGCCGAGGAACCTGATAGCCTAAGAATAACTAACCATGAGGGGGTGAATTGATTTTTAAAACTATTTCGAAGAATTAATTTAAATTCAAGTAAGTAAAGACTAAATAGATTAATTTAAATAGTAAGCACAAATATAAAAGCGATAAGTAAAAGGGGGAGAGAAAGTAAACGATATAATTATGGAGGATTGATCCAAAGCAATGATCTACGTCATCCGTTACCAAGCTCTCCGACACAAGCAAGACCTTTTCATTATATTGATTGACTTATGGTGCAATCCAACAATTTACAACGCTTTCGATGACTTACAAACAAGGACCACCAATCCTTATACAATGTTGAGCTTTATGAGACCTCAACACGACTCACACGGTGACATACAATAAGGAGCACCGATCCTTATACAATGTTGATCTTTAAAGGAGTTCAACATGACCCACTCTTTATCAAAGTGATTTTACAATGGAATACCTCTCTTGATAAATAATACAAATAAGTTAAGTATTAAGTGAGGCTAACACTTCAATGAATAATAATAAATGATAGCTCAAGTGTTAGATTAAAAACTTTGATGAATATGATAGTCAAAAATTAGATTCAATCAATCAAAGTGTTTCAATGAGAAGACGAAGAAATAAATACAATGTAGGTTTAAAAGTCTTGTCGAGAAATGCCTCTCTTTTAATGGATGATTGTAATAAATTAAGTACTAAGAGAGAAATGAGAAACTTTGATGAATATGATGATTTTACAAGTTTAGTTCAATCAATCAAAGTTTTAATATGA
>CAIGRN010167680.1:0-41018 GCA_903798345.1 Fraxinus anomala | reverse complement strand
AGTCAAACGGTTTAAGATCGTCGCTTTGGGTACGAAACATACAACGAACACATTTTTCTGTAAATAAAAGAAAATAAAAAAATCAAATAATAGTTAAAAATAAAATAAATTAAGACTAAAATTAAATAGTCCCAGACAACAGCGTCAAAAACATGTTGCGTTTTTTATATCGCAAGTATACGATATCATAACAAGCAGTATAGTGGATATTTTAGTTCAGATATCGTTCCCATGAGAACTATACTTCATGATTTAATTTAATTTTTCTAACTCCTATTTGATAAAAGCAAGTAAAGAATTATGATAGTAGTGATTTCTAAATAATTTTAATTACTTGAAAATATCAAAATTTTACAGACAACTGTTGATTGAAAATTCAAATATAGGATAAATATCAGGGTATAACAATTTCATCTATTGATCACCTTAATTCTTAATTTAAGATTCATAACCTAATGTAGTGTTCGATCGAATTTTTCTATTGTATTTAATTTACCACTCTCGAGTTTTCATTGAACTTATTTAACTAATCTAATTTAATATCTCTATGTAAATCAATCTTAGTTAAATGAAACAGTAGTTCTAAGAATTCATATAATGACCGCAATAATGAATATAAATATCTCTACACGTTATACTAATTTATCGAATTTTACTATATGGTCTAAATCTTAAACTCACATTTCGATTCTTAAAAGACTCACATGATCATCAAATTAGTATTCAAGTAATTCAATGCATTAAACTCATAGTAAAACCAACACATATAAGAAAAAATCACAAAAATCTTGAATAGAAAAATAAAGGATCACAAGTCGACTACATTGTTTTCCCGAATATGAAAATTAGTTACTCATACTGTACAAATAAGAACAAGAAATTGTCTTTGAATGCATCATATGATTATTTGAATAAATCCTCCTTGCAGCCGTTTCTTATGTGTGTGTGTGTGTGTATATATATATATATATATCCTTCAGCAGCAGCTCGTGTATATATAAATAATCTTTTTTTTAAGCAGCCCCTCCCTCTTTTCTGTGCGTCCTGCGTGTATTTTCTTCCTAGCCGCCATTTTTTGCTTCCTTTTTCTTTTCTCTCTTTTTTTCTCTCCATTTCTCTCTCTCTCTTTTTTTCTAGTAGCCCAATTTCTCTTTTTCTCCTCTCTTTTTTGTTTTTTTTCTTCTCCTCTCCTCTTTTCTCTCTTCCTAGCCGCCGTTTTTGCGTCCTACGTGTATTTTCTATGTAGCCACCCTTTTTTACTTTCTCTATCTTTTCTCTCTCTCTTTTTCTAGTAGCCGCCAATTTCTCTTTTTCTCCTCTCTTTTTTGTCCTTTTTTTTCTTCTTCTCTCCTCTTTTCTCTCTTCCTAACCGCCGTTTTTCCTTCCTCTTCCCTGTGTGTGTGTATATATATATATTCTCCTTCAAGTCCTTCACTTTCTAAAGTATGAAATTTGATTTTTAAACTTTGCATTCAATAGCCAATTTAGTCCTCTAATTTGGATTTTGTCATTTTTCTGCTATTTTGCATTCTTTTCTCCAATTTTTCATCAAACATAAATTTTTTACTTACAAAATACAATTTAATATAAATTAGATAGAATTTTATCCAAATGACAATAAAATATCAACGTTTAGGATTTCGAATAAGTGTAGAAACTACACTTATCACCTCAAACACATTTATCGATGTCGATGGGTGCTTTGTGACAAGAGAGATACACGTGGATTTGGGGTTTCATATCAATGAGTTATGGCTCCGGCAAAATGTAAACAATTAGATTTGGGTTTTGCGAATTGAAAAATATTATAACGTGCTTTTATTCGAAAAGAGTTTTACAATGGATTACTACAATTAGCCAATTGGGGATAATATTGAAATCAGTATGTATATTGTACAAGATATCATAAGAAGAATTATATACATTTTATTGTTTCAGTATATTAAACCTTAAATTAGTAAGCTCTCCTTTCCGTATTCTAAAAGAAAATGTTAGCCACGTTGTATTGTATCATTCAAAGTGTAAATTTCCACAAATATTAACTTCTCCTCCTTATTTTGGAATTGTACTTCTTCAATTAAAGGGAAAATGCTATATTACAATTTATGAAATAACATACAATGCTTTAATTATAGGCACCGTTCACACTTATCTACACTCCATTTATTGTTTCAGATTTCATAAAATTCATCTCGGAATAACTTCTATACCAAACTTGATGGCTCAACATCTTTCTTATTATCAACATCTTCACGAGTGATCTTTGACACTGGAAGCTCTTCAGAATGAGCCATATCATGTTGTTGTATCACAAGCACAGAGGATACTATCCCTTGGCCTGCTGAGGCCAACACATCGCCTATTGGCCCTAACTCTGGATGTTCAGCATGTCGCTCTGCTAGGGATGCCACCATAGTCGAAGGACAACGGCCTTTGCCAACTACAATTAGGTCATATTCTCCACTTTTCGCAATTGCTAAAACTTGTTCAACTATATTGCTTCCTGTTTTTTCTACGAACTCCATCGTACCTTCCCATCTCATCTTAAATTCTGCAACTGTAGCAACATCGTGCTCCTAATTTTAAAACAAATTAACAAAATAGAATCGATAAATTATGCAATCGATCAAATAAATAATCAAATTATTTAAAAAAAAAAAAAAAGTTTACCTTTTCATTTTTAGGATTGGTGACTGCAGTTGTGAAGGTGTAACTACTTTCTCGACATTTATTAGGTGACGGACGTAGCACGAGATCAAGGCCGTCCATTTCATTCTTTTGAACAAATGTTATAATCGTCACATTCACCGCAGGATGCTCCGCCATTCTACCTCCCAATTCCAATGCTTCTCTATCATCTGGCCCGCCAAAGAATATAATGCAAACTTTTTGCACCGCCGTGGAAGGGGGACCCGGTGTCATTTGAGCTCCTCCGCCGTATCCACGGTCTACAAGCACCGCCACCGAACACGGTGCCTCCTTCAACACTCTTTGATTAACCCCTCTCCATCCATGGCCCACATTTTCAACTTCTTCATGATCGTTGATTCTCCTCCATTGCTTGTGAAAGGGCAAGATTATCATAGTCACTGATTTATCTTCTGCAACGTGGCATATGTCTTCATGCATAGTTGGCAATGGTGAAACGGCAGTAGTAGGCCTAACATTGACTTGTCCGAGTTGCCCATAAGCTTGGAATGTCACCGCAACCCGATCGTGGAACCCACTTCGACGCAGGCGGTTGATGAATGGAAACCCATTTTTCCTCAAACGTTGGACCATAATGATCGAGGAGGATCGTTCGGTGAGCTCGACTAGGTGCATTATATAGAGTTTGAGCTTGGACGCCGTGTTGGTGGACCGAGTTGACTCAATGAGGTTGATGAGTGAGGGAATGTTGCCAGGGCCATGGACACAAGCGAGTACTCGGAGTTCGTCTTTGATGTTGTCCGATGCAGACTGCAATTGACGGTGCGCCCTGGCGGAGAAACCTCGTGCTGGCTTGTAGATTGCCATAACTGTTGGAGTTGTAATGAAGGTGGTAAATAGTGCCATGAGAACTAGTATAGTAAATGCCTCGTCATTTAGAACCTGCACAAGTAAACAAATTACTTGCTCAAATGAGAAGTGACTAAAAACTAGATAACATACTCCGGGCTGTTTGCAGAGCTTCTGCTCCTGTCTCTGTTTTTGTAGATCTTTTTTAATAGGCCTTTTGATTAGATTTCGATTTTTTAGACGATTTCATCTAAAAGTTCTTTTAATTAAGTAAAGCAAATTATTAAAACATGTACAACATCAATTTTTCTAATTTCAGAAATAACTATTCCCTTTTCAAAATTCCCGTCGAAAAAATAACTTTTAATTTTTTGAAAGTTTCGCCAAACAGATCCTAAACATGCTTGTCTTCTACTCTGTTGAGACCTTGATTTAATCAACCTTGGGTTATTTTTCTCTCTGCATAATCCATTAGAATTTCATTACTTGTGACATGGTTCATTTTATATGTTTACTTTATTAAAGAACTTGCCACAGAAATAATATTCAAAAAATAAAAAATAAATTCTTTTACTGAAAAATTATAAGTGCTAATTGCACTGACCTTCTTCTCCTTGCCAATATTGAGAACAATTAGCTCTACAAGTCCTTTTGTATTCATCAGAACTCCAAGTGTAATAGACTCTCTCGCCGGAATCATACACATCATCGCTACCGTAAATGTCCCTACAATTTTTCCGGTGCAGGCGGTGGTTATCACCAGCACCAGCAACCCCCACGCCTTGCCACCCTTAATTTTTGCTACGTCTGTTTTTAGTCCACTCGAAGCAAAATACAGAGGCAGCAACAATCCCGATACGAAATCCTCAATCCTTTCGATTAATTTCTCAGCAAAATCTCCTCCTTTAGGTATCGTCAATCCGAAAACAAATGCACCAAATATGGCATGTATACCGATGAAGTCAGTAACAAAACCCGCCACCAGTACACCGCCCAATGTTAAACATATATACGCCTCGTCCACCGTGTCTTGCTCCGGAGAACACCGCCGCGCCACCCAGTTCATGGCAGGCTTGATGGCCACCATCATGAAAACAACAAATGCAACACCAGATAACAAAACCCATATGGAAATCAGTGGACTTTTGTGGGGGCCATCGCCGCCGTTACCTGCCAGAGCAATGGCGAGGGCTAGTAAAATCCAAGCTGCCACGTCGTTAAACGCCGCCGCAGCCATGGCTGTTTCACCGACGCGGGTGGTGAGGAGTTTGAGCTCCGCCAGGATCCGAGCAAGGACTGGGAAAGCAGTAATAGAGAGAGCCACTCCCATGAAGACTACGTACTGAATGTACCCAACTTTGTCTGCTCCGTCGATGGCTTTACGGAAAACGTAAGCTATTCCGACGCCGAGGATGAACGGCATTGAAATTCCAGCAGCCGCTATAACAAAAGCTCGTTTACCTGTCCGGCGAATGGAATTCAAATCAAGTTCAAGGCCCACCAAGAAAAGGAAGAACATTAAGCCAATACTTGCAACAGATTCCAGAATTGGAGTGCTCCATTTTGGGAATATTCTGTGCATGTATTCTTGGTTTCGGCCAAAAGCCGAAGGTCCCAGAAGGATCCCACCCTGTAAAGTAAATTCAACATTATAAAATCATTAAATCTTGAAATAATAGGACAAAATTGTTCTTTATTATTTATTTATTTGCTTTGCTTTCATCAAAACACTTGATGATAATATTCTACTAACATAGCATCATCGAAGTGATAATCAATAACAAACATTATTATCCAACAGAATATCAGTATCGTGCAAAAAGAAGATGACATACAATCATCTCGGCAATGACTTTAGGTTGGCGGAGGGGTTTCAATAGGAAGGCGAGGAGGCGACTGAGGACGAGGATTAGGGTAGTTTGGAGAATGAGTAAAGGAAATGCATAGTCTAAAGGGTTATCACCTTCCCAAACTCCATTTGATGAGGTTTTGATGGAGGTTATATTCACTGCCATGTTTAAATTAATTTGATCTGTACTGTAAACAGATAGAGTTTGCTATATTTGTTCACAACTGGGATAACTTGACAAAAACAGCCTAGATTTCAATTAGAAAGAAAGAGAAATGTATATGGTACTCTTCATTGGTGTAGGGGAGGAAGCTAGCAATGTTGACTATATCCATATGATCCATGTATTTATAGTGTATACTTTTTTTTGTTGGTAGCATTTTTGGTCCGACCCCAACTCTCCGTCCCTTCCAATTTAATTAGTGGATACAAAAATGGGTTATGCCACTTTCACATAAAGTGAAAAGTGGTTAACAGATGGATTGACATAATGTTAATTGACAATAAATGATTGGATTAAAAAGTCAGTTGTATTAAAAACAGTTCAATAATAAAGTTTATGTGACATTATGTCAATTATTGTGTCAAAAATTATATCCTTATAGCATGACTACACAAATTAAAAGGATGCTACTAAGGGGAAATTGAGCTAGATAGAAGATAAATGACAAAAATAAATTGTATTGATGATATGATTTACAAGAAAAAATTATGGAATTTAAAACACAACCATATAAGGGACATAGTTATTCTAAAATTTGGGATTAAGTTGATTATGAAATTAAGGGTTGACGTTGATTTTGGATTGTACTTGATAGAGGAGTGATTTTGGTTAGTTTCTACAAAATTTATGTGGAGTTAATTGGTTGATTACATTGATGATAACACTATCATGAAAATAATTCTATACGCGTGTTTGAGTTTCCTACTTATAATTTATTTATAATATAAAAAAATATGGATATCACGATAACTTTTATTAAAAATTATAAGTTACTTTTTAGAAACCCGAACAAAGACTATATAATTTTGTTTCAACAAAATGAGTCAATTGAAGTGGTAGAAAAGACATGTAAGTTTATCATTGGATACTTGTCCCTTCACACGTTACATGTCCTAGTTTTCATTTTTTAAATATAAATTTCTGCATTGGATTAGAGCGAGTTCAAAATATTGAATAATCGAAAGAACAAAGCAGAGAATCTTCAATGTAAAAAGCACGCATTAGACAAAAGTGTTAATAAAATTTCTTAGCTGTCCTGTTTGTAGTTGCTTAGAAAGTAATGGGTGGTTAAAACTTGATCTTGAAGAAGCAACCAACGCTAGAGAGGCATGTGAGTGGAACCAACGGGACATGTGTAACTATGAAAATTGCTCCATTAGTGAAATTACTAATCAAAGAACCAAAAACAATTTTATATTTCCGACTTAGAAAATACTGTAAAACATAATTGACCTCAAAATTTGTACGATGTTATAGTCACGGGATGTGGACCATTATCCATTCACTTATGTGTTACCTTGTCTAGTGATTATTTACATTCAGACCATTAAGTCTGCTGTTGGGAATATAAAAATAATTGAGTGGGTTAGAAATAGATCAACAAGCTTTTGGCTAGAATTTTGAATACATATCTCATACTGAGAGTAACAAGTATGTGTAATGAAATAAGCATGTGAGTCATGACGAGCCATTGAAAAGCATGTTTGTCCGAACCATTGTAAAGTTCGAAATGAAAAGACGAACATGATCTGAGTTAGTCCATTTCGATCGACACCACTGATACCCTCCTTCGCCATGTGCATGCCACCTAATACCCAATTTCATGAATTTATGTTTTTCGAGTCAGGCTTGCATCTAAAAATTTATTAAGCTACTTGTACAAAAATAAAAATTTACACATTTCAGGTTCACTGAACAATTTCAGTGACCGTCCGAACTTTCAAAGTGGTCATTTTGGCCACTTTTTTTCCTTCTTTTTTTTACTCTACAAATACTCCAGCTCATATCCAAATTTTTTCACACAACATTCCAACAATTCTCACTCTCTTCTACATCCTAATCTACTACATTTTCATTTTTACCTTCAACTTCAATTATTCAATTATCATTGACACATTACAAATTTACAATTACAATCTTACACATCAACTATTTCACCTATTAGAAAACAAACATTTGATGAATTTTGTTCGGAATTTAGGGTGTCGAATACAAAAACATTTGTTAGTAACATAGAGTATAGATGGAACTCTACTTAATTATTATTAAAATCATACGAATGTTTTGAATATTTAATAACTGAATTTTATAACAATATGCATATTATAAACGATGATGAAACTATTTGAATGAAAACGATTGGATTCTAGATTTTAAAATTTTAAAAAAAAATTGACAAATTTTTATGACTTTACAAATATTTTATCTGGAGTTTACTATCTCACTGATTGTATGGTGCTTGAACGTCTTTATATAATTATATAGACTTTTCATAAATACAAAATTGGCCTCGATTTTAGTGCAATTATATATTCCATTAAATTAAAGTTTAGAAAATATTGGGATGACTTGCCTATATTATTTCCTTTAACATGCAACATGGACTCTCAATACAATTTATTAGGTACTAAATATATAATTGATCAGATTTCAAGAGTTTTAACTTTTTTTTAATACACTTATCAATTATAGAAATTTAGACAAATTTTATGTGAAATGTATGAAATTATATGCAGAACGAATGTGTGCAAATATTAGTCGGGATACCCTCTACACCTACTTCCTCCAGTGATATTGAAGAAGACGACGTTGAAATATTAACACTTATAGATATGATTCAAATGCAATAAGTTTATCTAGAAGTAATTTTCTACCTCATATAATCAAATATCGGACACAAATTCAAATGCATTGCTTGCTAAATTAATTGATTACTTTAATCATAATATGCCTAATAAACAAAAAAAATTAGAAAAAATTTAGAAAAAGTAATTGAATTCTGGAGAAAGACGAACGACGATGGTCAGTGATTTTTGCGATTGTAAAAGAACTACTAACGCATCTGATTAGCACTGTAATTTCGGAGTCTGCTTTTAGTGCATGTAAGATGGTTTTATCCGAGATCAGGAGCCGATTCAAAGAAGATATTTTGGAAGCCTTAATATGCATGAAAGATTGTGAAGATGCTCATTTCTGATTGCAAGATATATATGTCGAAATTACATGTCGTCAGGTAAGTGATATTTAATTTCATCATATTAATCAAAATTTGTTACTTTATAATACTATTTTTAATTTTTAATTTTTTATTTTTTTTACACGAAACAAATTGTTCGTATACAATTTTTAACTCTGAACACTCAAAATATAAGTAGTTGATCCCAAATTTGAATAAAGAATGAAAATAAAATATTTAAAAAACGAGCTCGCCCCTCTAGTAACGAGCCTAGATTACGAGTCACAAGCTCGGCTCGTGCTAATTAGGGCCGAGCCGGTCAGCGACACTGAGATTTCCTTTCGTAAAGTCACGAAATTAACTTGCTATTCAAACAATACTTTAAAAATCAGTATTGAAACTTCCTTTAAAGATAAATAATATGAACTATACTGTTCTCTCAAATCAATCATATAGCCGAAGTTTAAAACTGTGATTAAAATTCCAAGAAGTCAACTTCTTGTTCCCCACGTGCAATTATTTAAACGAAAAGTCAATTTGTTGCTGTGAAACTCGTGATTGTTAATTAAAAATTTTACTAACTTTAGTGCCTCGCAAAGACTTTAAATCGCGTTAATGAATAAGAAAAAGAAGTAGTGACCAATTCAGGACACATTCTTATCTCAAATAAATTAATTGTTATCTATTTTCTCATAAGAAAATTTGAATTATGACTTAAAATATGAAAAAAATTCTCAAACTTTCATATTTTTAGAAATATAAAATTAAAAAATGGTAATTACGATTTTTCGCACTAGAAACACATATTTGTGTTCACATAACCTTTGCACTAATTTTCTGTAAAATGATTAAGGGCTTGTTTGGGATGGATTTTAATTGAATTAAAACTGAAAAACTAGCCGTTATTGTTGACTTTTATTAGACGAGTAGAACCCAATAACGACTATATTTTTAATTTTAATTCAATTAAAATTCCTCCCAAACAAACCCTAAATATAAAATTTAGCATTGATTTCAAATATAGTCTAGTAAATTTTGCATAAGTTAATTAAGTATACCAATGTTGGCAAATGATCAGTCTTCCCCCACCAATACAATCAAACTTCACTACCTTGGCCACACATTCAAAAGAAATACTTTTACGGTACAATAACGGAAAGCTCAAATAGAAAAAATGATTATGGTACAATAATGAAGCCATGTTCGATATCTTTAAGCAAAACTCAACTACCGCGACCGCTAAAAGTTGTTGCTCAATGTTACTCTTAAATAGTGTCGTTAAATTATTTTAATGCTCAACGAAAGAGACCATTACACAAATGCTAACCTATCATGATAGATATAAACGCTTCTGCCAATCGATACGTTCAAACAAAATTCAACTATAGGGAGCACTAATGGTGTTGCTCAGTTGTGCTCCTAATTAATAGTGTCGATAAAGTACTTTAATTGCTCAACGAAAGAGACCATTATGCAAATGCTAACCTATTATTGTAGATTTAAACACTTCTGTTAATCGATATGTCACACTCGTACATATTACGATTTGGTATATACACTTGATAAAGTTGTTGCTTTTCACAGATATTATAGGGGAAAAGAGAACCTCAACTATGTCTTGTTTCACATGAATCACTTGTTACAAGACTTTTCTGGAAATATGAATGCACAATCACATTATTCATAATGGCATAGTTGCTTTCCTCCATTTAATGGTTTGAACTTGGAAAAAATTTAGTGGCTGAAAGTATGAGTTGGTGAAATGGTGGATATATATATATTGTGTAATGCAATTTAGTACATCATGGATTTTGTATCAGTTTAGAATTACTTGTGTTATTGAATCATAGATTCAATTAAATGTGATAAGATTATCAGGTGTTGTAATCGAACTAGACAAGGGTAAATCATAAGTAAAGAGCATGAATAACATTACCCCTATTGTTTTCACATTTAAATGATACTCGATTTCACCCGTAACTCATCCTACAAGATAGTGACTCGCATGAAAAACGAACCATATAACGTTTATCTAAAAACTTATGTTGTTAGAAAGAACCATACATCTACATCATTTAATCGTCTTCAACTTGACCCATCACATACACATCAAAACTTTATATGGGCTGAATTTTATTTAAATGAATGATATATAAATTTAAATCCTGAACATTTACCTGCTTTTGATACTATAATGAACTTCTTGATTTAAAAATTTAAGATCTTAGATAGGTTCACATTTATATCATTTAAATATGTTGAATTTTATTTAAACTCTAGAAGAATTTTTTGTTCAGTAGAATAATATTAATCAAGAGTATTTTAAAATTTAAGGCCAAGACATGTCGAGTTATCCTTAGTTACTCCCCCAATTTCCTTGTTAGATGTGTTTGACTGACTCCTTTGTAATTTTTAATTTACTTAAATAAGTGACGCGTTGGAATTGTAACTATAATAGTAATTGTTGGTCAGTGCCAAATCCACAGCATTGCTCTAATTTTTTTTTATTTTTTTTTGGCAATCGAGATTATGATATCTTGACGGTATAAGCTGAAAACAAGGATTTTGTAATCCAATTTGACATTTACGTAATCAAAATATTAATTAATAGGTGATGATTAATAATTAAATAACTCAATTAGTAAACACGAAAGCTCAATTTTCGATTGCAAGTTCCCCTTATGTCTATCTTGTTTGTGTATTCCTAATGGAAGCATATATTTGATGGGTTTGATACTATTGGAATGTGTAATTTTTAACATTGAAAAGGGAAACTTGCAACCATGGTACCAAACATATCACTTTTATGCAAACTTTACACAAAGATTTCATTTGTGTCATCAGAGATACCAAATCTTTAAAAAAATCGTAACTCCAGTCCAAATTTACAGAAACCGTTATTTTCTATATTAGTTGACCAAATATCAAATGTCTGACCAATGTTAATTAATTTTTAAATGACAAAAGGGTAATTTTACATTTTTTCCATATAAAAAAAATTTATATAAAGTAATTAAATCAAAAACAAATAAATAAAAAAACCCAATTATCCGGCCCACCCCGCCCAGCCCAAAACTAAAACCCCCAAAATGCAGACACCGCCATTCCAATCACAACTTTGGCGCCACCTCTCCAATCTCCGCCGCATCTCCTCCCTCAAGAGTCACACTACTACACTCTCTACTACCCATGAAATCTGCATCTATGACATCTCCTTCGGGTCCCTTGTATGACGATTCTAAAGGGCCTGCTCCACCATCAGAAGCTGGGCCAGCACCAATGTGCGGCACCCGGTTGATTGTATAGCGACTGGCCAAGCTACATCACTTCTAGTTAAGGGCTATCATAGCATCTTGATGGCTTGAGTCGAGCCACCTAATATGGCATCCTGAAGCTCTCCAAGTTTCGCCTCAACCTTCTCTTTAACGGGGGTATGAACTTATCACCAAATTCCTTCAATTGTTTCTCTGTTTGGTAAACAATCAAATTGGCATTAGTCAAAACTTTTTTTTTTATTTATTTAGTTATTTTATTTTAGTTTTTTTAATATGGAAAAAATGTAAAATTATCATTTTACCCTTTAAAAATTAATCAATATTTGTCAGACCTTTGATATTTGGTCAACTAACAGAGAAAGTAACGAGTTCTGTCAATTTGGATTGGAGTTACGATTTTTTTTAAGTTTGACATCTCTGGTGGCACAAAAGAAAAGTTTGGACAAAATCTGCATAAAAGTAAAAGGTTTGGTACAATAGCTGCAATTTTCCCTATTGAAAATGGTAACAACGAACTTTTGAAATTCTCTATAATAGAGAAGCTATTAGAAACATATGAGATGAGTATTCTTTTTTTCCTTTTTACCTTGTTTCGTATGTTTAGCCAAAGAAGGTTATTTGAATATCGAAAAGTTTGATTGATAATGATGCTACCAAAAATCACACATGTGTGATTTTCGAACTTGACGATTGAGAATGAGTACGAACGAGATCTTCTGGTACCTAAAACAAAGGCGTCGAGATGTGTCATCATCGCCCTCCGATACTTAAGTCAGAGAGAGAATATGAAGAAATTTTTAGTGCCGAAAATTATCTGTCGAAACGTATCTGAATAATTATCCAATGTTATGTATTTATAGAGGTAGGTGATACATCCATAGTAGGACTTGACGTCCTTACTTTTAGGAATTCTAACTGTGATAGGTGTTGGACTATAATTAGAAATCTAATCCTACATTAACTATAATATTGTTGATGATAGACTCCTTCTAGACGTAGGGGTCCTTAGGATTCTTGGAATGTGGAATTAGTCCATACCTGAGAAAACCTTTAGTTTGGCCAAGGAAAGTATCCGAGGACACAACAGTTATCATTGCCCGAGGACATCGCCATCATGCAACCGTCATATAAGTAGTCCTCGAGGACTACGTATACCCCGAGGACTACTGCATTCCCGATGGGATTTGTCTCGAGTTTAGCATCTTCCACTCCTTGGGACTACAGAGCTCAAGATGTCAATAAAGGTCCCTATCAGATAAATTGTACAAGATTCTAAAATTCTTGAAGTTTGATGACTTATTCGATTGGCTACACATTTATAATTGATTTATAAATTCAGTCAAAATTAAACATTAGTTTTCAACTTAATGTTTATAATTAATGCTCATTATTATTTATACATTTTATAGAATCCATTGTTATTTCTCTTACTATTTATATTTAGAATAATATTATTTAGTATCAGTCTAAGTATCATAATGTTATGCCCGATTAAAGGCAAAGCTATGTGATTAATTTAATTGTATCCATCATTTAATATCACTTAGGTGCCATTTAGACTAATGTTATAATACAATGGTACTAAATAGCATTGCTCATTTATTTATATAATTTTGATAAACGGAGGTTAAGTTCTCATTTATACTTTGTATTTAAGCACGTGTTTGAAAAATATGTTTTTAGTGCAGACCAACTAAGTGGAAACCATCTAAAATTCATCAAATATCTACTTCTTGGAAAACGGCAGGAAAATGGGTCAGGTGCATTTCAAGTGATGATTTTATGAACTTTAGCAATCGACATATACCAATTAATTAATGTGTTATGTCAGATAACTTAATATAAACTAAGCAACGTACTTAGAAGATCAGTTCTCTCCCATTACAACAATACCTAAAAATTTAATCAAATAACTTCCTGATTTTTTGGTGGAATCATTTCTACTTGGACATCGATATTATTTCATTTCTTTTATTCATAATATTGAAGCACAAGACATACTTGCACAAGTTCATTAACTTGAAGATTTTATTATATATAACGGGTTTCATCATTCCAAATCGATATTGTTGCGAACAATTATTTTTTAACCAAGTGACTAACATACGTCGTAATGCGAAAATAAAAAATGTATGGATAATTATTTTTTCTTTTATATTTTTTGTGGAGGCGTTATGATTGCAAAATGCTTAAAATTCTATAGTGGATAACGCAATCATCCATCAAGCTGAGTTGCCATTCTCATCTCAAAAGTGAAAACAACTTCCATATATATTAACTAGATTAAAGTTTCTCCAATATTCTAAACCCTTCGATCATTTTTATTCTTATTTTGTTATTAAAGATGATTAACACAAAGTCAACCAATAAAACAAAATTAACACGTATTGTTACTTGTGTGTGAGTCCTTGCATTTATGATTATAAAGGAATATGTGTGCATTAAGAAACATAAATATGTGGGTCAAGCATAAGAATTGCCGGAGAAAAAGGTCCTAGTCAAGTGTGTGACTTTTTATCTTCGAGTAGGGAATGGCGGGGAAGTGTGGTACCAATCCTTGAAAATTTGACCTTGATTGTCGAAACAACAATCTTTATCCAATTAGAACAAGGAGAATTAGTAAGTGGATGCATTCATTGAGCCTTGACCACAGTGCTTGACATGGGAGAAATGTAGGCCATGCTGTAATGACACAAGTCCATCGCGCTTTGATGATTTGGAGTCTCACACGGATGTTTGAAAAGTATTTATAAACGCTTTAAACTTAAAAAGATAGAAATGAGTGATGCATAAATTGGTTGTATTTGAAGTCTCAAACACATGTTGTAAGTATTTATATACGTTTTAAACTTAAAAAGATAGAAATAAGTGATGGATAAATTGGTAGTATTTGTGATCCTTCGAAATGTGTGGATAAAAATAATTTGAGTGTTCATATAGGCACCAACATATATATGTTACGTTTGACCATAAGAATTGCTTCTATGACACATAATTATCTAACTTAAAATTTCGTGTAGTTGCTATTACACCTTCAATATTATGAACATACTTTGAAATTTAATTCATGTACTCTCAAGCTTCGGGTACATGGAGGACGAGGTGGTGGTGGTGGAGGAGGAGGAGAAAAGTGGTAATGGGATATTGGGGGTATAGAAGGAAGTATTTTCCAAGATTAATAAATTTACAATTCCCTCAAGAGCATAATTATGTTCTAAACTGTTGTGTTTGGGGTGAGAGGAGAGTTTGAAAATTTGAATAAAAATGAAAAAAGTTGTAGTTAATTCGTGTATAATTCAAATGGATTAAACTAGTTGTACATTTTTAGTGTTCATTATGTTCGACATTTTGTGATGTGTAGCAAGTTGTACCATTGATTTGAATAAGTATGGTTAAAATTAATGGCCATGATTATTGTCATGTCAAACAATATCAATCTTAATGTTAATCACAATTTACATGTAGTAGAATTGCAGTAATTTGACATAAATGTGGTATTCTCGGGCACTTTAATGTTTATGATATTTGTCACTTATTACTCACATTGTTAGATTATGTTGATTGATCATGTATCTTTCCTGTCTACTATGGGTGGGGAAGGTGATTTTTTTGTCTATGTTTGAGCACTTTAAAGAGGAAATATGTTTTGTAACAGTAATTTTTTCAAAAATGTGTGATAAACCCATTACATGTTTAAAAGATCATTATTTATTTTTCCACAGAATGGGACTCAAACAAACCCATTTTTTAGTTGTTCAATTTTTAATTTATATCAGCCAATTGTATTTTTTGGGTGCTTTGACACTTTATCTTGGCCTCGCCGATCTTTCATGCTTAATTATTAAGAAAGCAACGGAAATTGAAGGCAGTGGAATGAATCTTAGTTGAAGAAAATGGTCTCTTTCATTATTTATTTTTACTTTAGTAGAAACATATGTTTTATGAATATTAGAATCAAACATAAAGTTTAAAAGAATATAAAAGGTTCAAAAGTATTTAATGAGAATAAATATTAATGAATGAACTTAAAACGATAAATTTTATTTGATTTTATTTTTTATCTATTTAAGTAAATTTACACAAGTTTAAAAGTATAATATAATTTTTCAAGAAAATAAAAGAATAAATATATAAAAATAATGGATGAAAATAGTGGCTCTCTTTTTAAATTTTTAAATGTCTAGATTGAATACACCTGTTGAATGAACATTTCATTGTCCACCTGCACTGCACACACTCGATGATACAAGGTCAAAACACATGATAATACGAGGTTAAAACAGCATTAACAGCAAACCAAGTTAACATCGAATCCAAAAAATACACGCAAATACAAACAATATAAAAAATCATACACTCAAATTACAAAAACCAATGAAGCTTCCCTGTTCATCACCACCTGATTGATACAGAGCTTTCTCATTCAAGTGTGAATTTCAGCGTCATCTTGGCAATTTCCTCCATAGAGAGACCTACTGAAGAATTGAAAGCCAGAGTTACATGTTCCAACGGCCATATGTACCTCGAGAGAACCCGGCCCACACAAATTAATCAAAACAGACACAAACCTTCAAGAGGAATGAAATGAAATGTCGAGCACAGGGTGAGAGATTCTTATAACAATCACAGTAGAGAAACTTAAAAGAGCTTATCTACACAAATTTTCGGGATTCCACTGCGTGTAACGTCTCTACCTTCCCAGTTTACCACCACAGCTTAAAGCTTCCGTATTTGTGCTGTATGTTCCATAGACAATCTTCATTTACCATAATACCTAGTTCCTAAAAAAATAATTGAGAATCGTATCGCCACCGAGGCAAGGAATACTAGAAATTTATTGTGTCAAGACCTAAATCTTTGGCTTCGACCTTCAAGGATCTCAAGTAATCAATTGCTTCATCAATAACGACAATTGCATTCTTACCCTTAACGCCAGGAATTATACCCTGCAGAATGTTCACAGTTTCGTGTATTCTCTCTTTCCTTGACCTTTTTCTACCGGATAAGGAACACAATATTTTTGATTCTTGATTAATGCCGTTGCCACAACTGGATCCTGCATCATCCTCCAACTCAGAGCATGTATGAGTTTTAGCAGATCTTGAAGAATATACAAGAGACGGTACATCATAATTTAAATCTAGCAATTTCTGCCTTTTTGTTGGCCTGACATAATTAGAACCTTTGTCACTCATTTCCTCAACCATCTCCTGAATACCATTATCAGTCATGGTGCTAGGTGAATGACCTGTACTTGTCTCTTCATCATCCTCAGAGAAATCACTGTCACTATCAGAGCAGAGAAGAGCATTCAGTTCTTCGGTGTCTTCATGCATCTCACTTTCCAAATCATCTACATAGTTATATTTGATGCATTCATCCTTGAAAAGCGGCCCCAGTGGAGACGTGATATCCCTTTGCTCTCCCTTAGTCAAATTAAGAGTGGCGGGAGGCTTTGGCCCCCAAGAAGTTGCACATTGGACTGGAGTCTTGGCTCCAGAACTGTACAGCAAGGTAGTTTTATCACCAGATTGATCAAAAACAAGAAATTTCTTCTGGATACAAGCCGTACCCATGTCGGCACAACCTTTTCGTCCCAAATTTTCAAATGGGCCCACAGGAAGTTCCTCTGTGGGCAGAGAGTTCGGTACAGGAGCAAAAGCCTGACGGAAACGAGACATACAGTAAAACCAATTAGGAGAGTCGTGCAATCCGCTTGCCTTCAACTGTTGCAGCGGAAACAAAGGAAAAGTTCCAGTAGTAGAATCCTCAATAGAGTAGGGATTCATATAAGCAGGCACGGTGTTCAGGGACCTCATGTTAATTGGAGAACCCAAGAAATTCCTAGTGTAAGACTGTTGATTTGGATGCTGGTGATGGAACCAGGATCCAGGGTCCTTTTCCATCAAGTACAGCAATCACCTATTAATAAGCAGGATTTACAGTCAGATTAACCAAGTGTAGAACACAACTATCAGCAAAATGGGAAAACACAAGACATACAGACGTACCAGTTTAACTGTAGAACTAAAAATCACAAATTACTTCTTGTATCTTTGAGGGAAATATAAACTAAAAAATCCAGCTTAACTTGAATGCAGATGAGAAAAGAATCAATCTACGTAACAGGTTTAAGCAAGTGGCGGAAATACTCGGCCTGAAATATATCCAACAAAAAATAATTAGAATCTCTTCAACCATAAAAAGAAGAGGACTTCTTCTAAGTTAGTAGGGATAAATTGACATTGCAAGTGAATATCAAAATTATAGGAATCTCATTCTACAACATCGAAGCTTGTATGCTAACCTGACAATCCTGGAGAGGTTGAAAACACGCTATAATTCTAACTATAATGGTGGCACACCCAGCAATTCCATTCTCATGCTTCAATGCCCGAAATCTTGTCTGACTAGCTGCTTGACACACCATAACTACTTCCCCCCAATCCACTCAAAATAACACCGACCTGTTCAGAGACTCGATGATATATAAATTCAACAAACTGTTTACTCAAAACTAGACCACGCTATCCCAGAAATTGTCACAAAATATCGGAAAAAATTTGAGGACACTTTTCCTTCTGCAATCTTCCACCCGAAGATGATAATAAACTGCTACACTTAATTGATAAAAAGAAATCAAAGGACCATATACATCAACTGTTACGTAGGAGATGATACTGAAAACTCGGCAAGAAATTCAGGAATAGAAGAACGACTCAACTAATCCTGCGAACATAGTGTATAGTCCCCATGGAAATAAAAGCATGTATTCTAGGTGCCATAAAGTATGTGACTCAGAGTTTTAGGGTTGCTGTTGTCTGTGAGGTGATTTTACAGAATCACGCAGCAGTACAAGTTCAAAGAGATAACTTTCTTGAACACGTCAATAGAGAGACCATACCACCGCATGCTGTTCTTCACTCTGATCAACTGCCACAGCTGTTGACTTCTTTTTTTCCTATTAATAAACCCTGCTGGAGTTTTGAAACAAATTAGATGCAGAACCATGGTGGAGAAGAACTGAATGAAAGCAGAGAAGAAATATTGAAGTAATGACTAATTGTGCATGTCCTTTGTAAATGTTTGCCCAAATTAGAAAAAGTCAAGAAGATCATCAAGATATTGCAAAAGGAGACAAGAATATTTCATTGCCTTTCCTATTAAAGCAGAGGCCATTTTTACTAGAGGACTGGATAAGAAAATGGTATATTTCATTTATTTTGAAATGTAATCAATAATGGCGGAAACACTGACAAAAACCCTTTGCCTTGTTTGACACTAGAGGAAAACAATAGGCATGATGCAAAAATAATTATGAGACATTCACCAATTTATACATTTATTTTTCTTTCATGATGCTATAACTATATCACAAAATATTGAAGTGACATGCATTTTGTTAGAAATAGAAGGCAAGAATATTGATTTCACCAATTCAGCCTTCCACATTCCTCCATGAAATCCTAGATCCAAATAGAGCCTTATTTTACACAACTTACCCTTATTTCAATACAATGGTTGGTGTTACCTTTGGAGAGCAAGACTTGGACCATGACTTTATTTTTAAGGGACTCACAATCTCTCTTCCCATTTTTTTCTTGTTTGTACAAAGCAGGAGAGAAGCTGCATCCTGTTTTTGCCATAATTTCTTCACTCAAAACCCCTGATTTCTCCTCGAATTATTGGCAGCAAACTTCACCAAATTGAAGAAACTAAGAAATATCCATAATCTACCTTAATTGAGGTTCTCGAATATTCTTGAGGTAAGGACCCATTTTTGGAAAAATAGATTTTGTTGATTTTTTTGAAAATGTGTGGTTAAAAAGTAGAAAAAAATTGGATTTACATGTAAATTTATTTTATTGGAAGAATGTGTGGTTGAAAATGAGTATGAAAAAAAATGAGTTTTTAAAGAATGGGTGCTCAAACAGAAGATTAAATTCCTTCATATTTACTATGGTGCCAAATAAACTATTTTATGTCATTTATTCAAGGTTTATAACTTGTATTTTTCAGATTTATAACAAAGTTCTGAACGAAAGAAAAGGTTGATGAAATATGCTGAAATGGAAAGTAGGGAATGGGTTTGAATTATGGATCCTCAGTGCATAATTCCAAGCTTATTTCTATTAATGATTTAAATATGACCCTAATCACTTGACAAAATGTTTATAAATACAGTTAGGGTGTGTTGCTTATGTCTTTGTGCCTTCATGGCACAACAACAATTCTTATAGCACTTTTGTCCATTTTCTGCAAGAGGCGCACAGTGCTATTTCACAAATTCTGACACCACTGTGCTATTTTTACCAATTTTTGCCAATTTAATTGCAGGTGTTCATGGATCTTTATTTACCTAGTTACCTCATATCTAGCTACCATGGTTGCATGCCTACACAAGAGGTCCTATTCCTTTTAACATTAGATGTCTCAAGTTTCATTCCAATAATTGGGAATAAATTAAATCCGTAAAATTTCAAATCTTCATTTCTTACTTCATAAACCTCAATTAAATTCATAATCCTTATGTAGTCCTATTTCCTGATTCAACTCTTAAACATCATTAGGGACCTTACATGTCCTCAACAAACCAAAATGTCCATTAACCTTGGTTCTGAGAGTCAAATCTTAAAAAATCTTATAAACGGTCAAATGACCCACAAGTAATATACACTTATCTAACGGTCATTTTTTATTTATTTATAATTCTTCCCAAAAAAAGGCCAAGCGTCCCTTGTAGAAATGGGGTGAAAATGCCAAATGCTTTCCATTATTGCGCCATCAAGTCCCAATTCCAACCTTCAAATCATGTTAATAGACATTTTCTTCATGGTATTAGAATTGTTTACCATCATATCAGTCAACCAAAATAAAATTCCACATAATAATTCATTATCAAATCGTGTTTGATCTCCATATCACAATACATAATGGTATTGTCCCTCCAAATTGACAGATCTATATAAATGCTAATTGTCAATATGTATAAAACACGTGTGGATCGTACATATGAAAACCTCATAAAACATTATCATCCTCATCTTCTCTATCTATCATTATAATGTAGCATATTCAACACCAGCAGGTCTACTGGATTATTTCATTTTGGCTTTTATGCCATAAAATCTATGTCAACACACCAATGATTACAACGCTACCATAATCTAAATATTTCACATGATATCCGGTACAAAATGCTTTTATATAATTTAAAACAAGCCACAAATGCATAAATACTTCTGGTAAATGAGATTCAAATGTTTCAAACACTTTCCATCTCGGTGTGATAGCACATTTGTAAAAACTCTTTAATTAGAACCTATGGCAGCGAATAATCGATGGCGTGCAACATAAAATGCGAAATCGGAAAATTCTTTCCGAAATGAACCAATTAAAACCAGATCTGATAGCAAACATCATCAGTTCAAAACCATAAAACATGAAGCCCAAAAAACAGAAGCAAATCATCAAGAAAACACGGAATAGTAGTATAGTGCATCTGTAAACCAATTGAAATAACGAAAATAATGGAAAATAACTTACAATGAATGAAAGGCAAAAATCCAGCTCCCAAAATAGGTTATCACAAGCGAGAATCAGAACACAAAATGAACAACAGAGAAGATTTTTAGAAAGAGAAAGTAGAGAGAAGGATGAGGAGTGCACGGCGGGTGAGAAACTAGGACACTCCTATATAGACACTTGACGTAAAATTTCCCTATTGATTCAGCGTTGGTGTTTCAAACGTGTGAACAATCATAACCCACACTGTGTGCGTGCGGTGTGGACCCCAGAGTGGTTGCGCTGTGATTTCTAAAATTGATTGTTTTGCACAAATTATTTGAGCTAATTGTAAATAATAATTAATTACATGATTAGTTCATTTTACATTATTGAATTAAAAATATTTTTTATTGTTTAGTATTAATTGAAAATATTTGATTTGTAATAATAAGGTCTTGACTTATCATTTCATTAATAAAGTATTAATTTTAATGATTAAAGACTCGAGACTTTTAGTTGCATCTAGGCTCTATTTGAGCCCTTTTCCGGAAATAAATGGTAAAATGTAAGAAAAATTTTGGATTTACATATAAAATTATTTTATTGAGATAATATGCAATTAAAGATGAATTTGAGTAAAAATAAGTTTTTAGCGAATGAGACTTAATAGAGTCATAAAATATGAAGTCACATATTGATTGATTTAACTTTATGGTTTCCTTCATATTTGTGTCATTTTTACTTGTATTTAGTACGAAAAAACGATAATAGCTCGATACTTTTACCTACAATCATGTATCTCAAGTTTTAATACCCAAACATTATTATGCCTATGTTAGGTGGAAATTAAAATCTAAATTTTAATATAAGTTAAAGTCAGTAATTAATTTTAATCACATATTTCATGAGATCAACAACTTTTCAACTACAAATTTCATCAATTTTTATCAAAATCTATTAAAAATATGATTTTATTCCCCATCAAATATGGGCTATATTTTATTTTACTCTTTTGATTCCTTTATAACTTTTTATTGAATGAGTATCAGCTCGCTCTCCTAAGTACTTTTTTTCTTTTTGAATACTTTTACTTCTGTTACAATTGTAACTTTCAATTTGATTCACAATTTTTGTGTGCAAGTTGACATATGCATGAATATTTTGATATTTTTAAAATTTTCTATTTACACGAACTACAAAACGAGTTAAGTGATAATGCTATAACGTAGACATTTAAGCTACATTTATATGTAAATGTCGTTCAGGCAAAACAAAAGAAATCTTTATTAACATTTCTCTTTTTCTAAAGGTGGAGAGTCAAGAACCAAAAATACAAAGCTACTAAGGGATGGATTGGCATCCAATGCTTAAAATGAAGACCAAATGATTAAATCTTGACCATTCAAACAATGAATACCAGCTAATGTTACTCAATTCTATGTAAATATTTCTGAAATGGTATCTACATTAAATCCATCAAAACTTTACTTTTAAGACAAGAGTAGAGTAGAGTTTCTTTGAAAAGTGCATAGGGGCCATTGGCTACTATTATCACTTTTATTGATGTGATTTATGGTCATTCTTCGAACCATCAATACAAGTCCAATATTTTAACCTTTTTTCTTAGTTTATTTAGAAAGTATTTATACCATAATTACTTAAAATATTTATATCATTTTTTTTTTCCTTTTTGGTATTTCTCTTGATGCTTTTGCATATTTAGCTCATGATTGAGCCTTATTCATTTATAAGTAAATTTTTTGAAGAATGTTTTGTTAAATAATAGTGAAAAGTTTTGAATTTACGTTTAGATTTATTTAATATATTTTATTAATGGAATTTGTGATTTAAAATAAGTTTGGAGAAATATAAATTTTAAAGAATAAGATTCAAACAAGAACTTAATATTACTATAGGGAGATAAAAATTAATGACTTTTTTGTTATAAATTTATTATAAGCTCACAGTTTACTGACATTTCTAGTTTTAATCTCTATTTGGGTCTCATTTTTTCAGAACTCATTTTCAACCACACATCCTTACATAAAACAATTATACACGAATTTCAAAAAATATTCATTACTTTTTAACCACGTATTTTCTAAACAATCACTATTTCATAATACATTCTACCTCAAAAATGGGAATCAAACAGGGGCTTAATTGCAAAGCGACTAGCAAGACTTTGAAATTTCTCTCTTACTCAGGTGGGTTCTGATGATTGGATCTTGAGTTAGGTTGAAGAGAAAAAAAATTAAACAAATTAATATATCAAATCACTAATCGTCACATATATATCATGTAATGCGAATACGATAATTATCGCCTTCAAATAGCATTACTCTAAAATAAATAATAATTTTTTTCTCACGTTCAATAAATAATTATGACGTCGAAGTCATTTGACAGTATAAATGAAGTGACAAACGTCACGACAAGTTGCACAACTTAAAAAATATTAAGATGGGATTAGCTGACCTATTTGCTTCACTAATCTCGAAATTTAATAGCACAAAATCAAGAGAATCAATTCTTTTTTTACTTTCAAAACATTAATTTTCTTGTTACCTTGTCAATTCTTCTTCATATACTCATAATAATGTAGCAGGTATTTATTCGACAATGACAGTCAAATCTTAGCTTTGACTATGTACCTATTTAAGTTTACCAAATACTAATATATTAACAAATAATTATAAACTAATTGAGTAAGTAAACCATCAAATTAATTAAAGTTTGGATTATGATTAGCTTTAACCAATGAGAGCATGCCATGCTTCTACAAATAAAATAATTATATTTATTACTTCAAAGAAATCTTTAGCACATAGTAGAAGATCCAAGGTAACAATTTTTATTTATTAAACTAATAATAATTTAATCTAATAATAATTTAATATGCATATTTTCATGCCCAATTGCATGGAATAGAGGGAACAACACAATCAAGTTCAACCCACAATACATAGATACAAGAGATATACAAAAAAGTAAGAGGATTCCCGCAGGCACGTCTTGGCTTTTTTTTTTTTTTAAATAAACAAATTTTGTCTTTTTAATTTTATAAGGGATATGGAGTTTCAAGTTTTGAGGTAAAATGTGAAGAGTAACTTTGGAAGGAGACAAAACTCTTTAATTATAACGATATGAACTTTTTGATATATAAATAAGATTTTCAACGTACCCAACTTTAAAGTCTAAACTAGCATAATGTAAAAAAAAATGTTTCTAGTAGAAAATCGCAAAAATAGCATAATACAGTCTGTTCAATTAAAGAAAAAGTGTATCTCGAACAAGATTAATATTTTTGGATTGTCCAAATGGAAGCAGAGTTAAAATGTAATATTTGCTTAACTTTTAGCGAAGAAATATTGAACCGTATTTCGATGATGAGATAGTCGAGTCGGTCCATTATTATTATTATTATTATTATTATTATTATTATTATTATTATTCATAGGTTGGCAATGACATTTGAAAATTAGCAAGAAAACATGATTACAATTTCCATGATTGCTTTATTTATCAACTTTTAATAAAAATAATTTTACCCTCAAATCAATAATGTGCGCGCACGCGTGGATGTGGGGGAACTTGAACAACAAAAATTAGCAAATAAGCATAAAATTACATGAATTGGTTTGGTGCGGGGATGGAGCCATTTGGTTTGTTGATTCTCCAACAAAACTATCCCACGCTTTTAAAGTTAAATAAACAATACCATTACCCCTTACCACTACTCTCCTCTCCTATTCTATACATTGTTTCACTTTTTATGTATAAATAAATGTCCACTGATTTATACCACCATAAAAGCATAGCCAAACCCACATTACTATTATAATTCCATACCACCCACCAAGTTAGACTTTTATCCAGGTCAAAAAGTTGGAATTATTAAGTTGTGGAGTTTAATTATTATCGATATGCATAGCCAATTTTTCAGATCGACTTTATAAATATTGATTTTATCTCAATTTATCTTATAAATAGGGAACCATCATTAAGATTTTGGATTACCATCATAAAAGGAGAGAGAGTTTAGAGGAAATAGGGTGTGCAATTTTCTCTTATAAATTTCTTTTCATCATAGTAAATTATTGCAGCGACGAACATTGGCGGACCCAGGGAGGGTCCGGGAGGGGCACGTGCCCCCCCAACTTTTGAGAAAGTTTTTTTTTTTTTAAATTTTATTTTATAAAGTCATGTTTGGTATCGATTGAAATCTAAATTTTAATCTAAATCAATGTTACCAATTAATTTTAATAACATATTTCATGAAATCCATAAATGTTACTTTTCTCAAAATTTACTAAAAAATTGATTTTAATCTCCACCAAACATGGACAAAATTACAATAAATTTGAATTTCAATAACATGCTAATTTTAACAATTCTCCAACGATCGTACGCTAATCGAATCTACAAATTGCTTATATCATTTCAAAACTTATTTCGAGAACTATATTATCGGCATATCGAATAGTCCAAACAGATATCGAAAATAGTTAAAAATNAATAAATTTGAATTTCGATAATATGCTAATTTTAAAAATTCTCCAACGATTGTACGCTAATCGAATCAACAAATTGCTTATATCATTTCAAAATTATTTCGAGAACTATATTATGGGCATATCGAAAAGTCCAAACAGATATCGAAAATAGTTAAAAATACGTTAAACGGAAGTTTTAAAGAATAACATCTAACTCGCATTTTTTTAAAAAAAAAATTCAATTATTTCATTAATATTTATTATTTTTGCAATACAAATTTCTCAATATAATTTTCATCATTTTATTAGAAAATTTTATATGGAATATGACATCAAAAAATTTCGAGATTTTACATCCGAAAAAATCATATTCCATGTAAATTTTCGGAGCAAAATTACATGGGGTATGATTTTTTTGGACGTAAATTTTCGATTTTAAAATTTCTCGCAACTTTTTTGAAAGTTCGATTGTGCTCCCTAACTTTAAACTTCTGCGTCTGCCCTGGCGAAGAAAGAAAACGTAGTCTCACATGGGAACATGTATAAATCTGATGTATCTATATTTCGTTTTGCAAATTGATTGTCTTAGTAAAGTAGAATTGATGTTTCTAATTCTCAACACGGTCACCATGGACATTGGCAACCTAGGCCGACGTAGTCCATGACTTTTCATGTTGTGAGTTGCATCAAGTAAATACAAGCATATGGACAAAGCAAAAGTCTCGTATTTTTCTAGAAGACCCAGTCCACCAAAATTGCGACCTCTCTATAAAATTTCGAATCTATAACTTGTCAAATCTAGCTCGGGTTAGCCCCAAAAAAGGGATTAAGTACACTGAAATCTCGTTAGTTAGAATTGTGACACCAAAAGACAATTGTCTACACAATTAGGAAAAGAAACATGAAAGCATACTTGTCCAAACCCAATTAAGGTTACAAGTTCTAGTTGTCAACTATAATGTTAACCAAGGGAACAGAAAAAACGAATAAATACTAAAACAAAACACATCCAACAATTAAGCTCTTGCGCCAAAGATAGAAACTGAAAAGAATAATGTTCACATTAGACGTTCAAATGCATAAAAGAAAAAAGTACGTCCCCCAACTCTCATTCTTGGTTTCGCATGCTTAAAAAAAAATCATATAAATGTGAGGATACTCTGAAAACAAAATACTTTCAATTTTGGAGAATCAATAATTAAAAATAACCAACTCCCATTCTTGGTTTCACATGCTTAAAAAAAAAAATCATATAAATGTGAGAATACTCTGAAAATAAGATACTTTCAATTTTAGAGAATCAATAATTAAAAATAAATTTCTAAAGACTTTTCATTTTAAGTTTTTATAGGTTGTAATAATGTCTTGCCACCTTGCACATTATCTCCAAATATAACAAAGACATCCTGTTATAGATATTCTATCTAAATCACTGGCACAATTAGAACATATGGAACTAAGGGTGTCAAGCTCGGCCTACGAACTACTCTGGCTAGTCAAGCTTACTTTTTTTCACGAGCGACTCATTTGTTGCTCATTCTTGGATTTATTCTATTAATTTCTTTTTAAAAAGTATAAAAAAAAATGAGCATGTTTGTGGATGGCTAGACTCGTCCCATGAAGCCACAAGCCAAAGGAGCTAGCCATGCCTAGGATTTGGACACGAATCAAACTCGAGTGTCTTAAGGGACGAGCTGACTCAGCTCAACCTCAACCCATTGTCACACTTAAATAGAACCCCAACCTTCTCTGTTAAACTCATAGTTATTAAATTGGATCGGAACGGTTGGTTCGGATCGAGAACCGTCGAACCGAATAGTGTTCCAGGCCGAGTTCATTAATTGGACAAACAAGCAAATGAACCGGTCAAGAACCAATTGGTTCAATGTTGTTAACAAAGTACAATGTAATTTTATTTTATTTTTTAAATTTGCATTCAAACCTTGGCATTCAAGTTAGAGTTTTGGGTCCTTGATCATTTTGGAAACTAATGAGCTTTTACACTACAAGGTGAGCAAAATATATATATATATATTCGGATTTAGAGAAATGGTTATCAAAGAACAATGTAAGATTTATTTTCTATTTGCAAAGCAATGATTGTAACATTGGCTTCCAAAGGTTATATTTAACTTGGGTTAAATCCACCAATGGCATATTCATTATACTAGCTACAGCATTTGCGTATACAACCTTACTCATATCCTCCTCTGCCACCATTTTTGTGGTGACAAATGAGAAGACAATTTGAATTTGCATCCATTGGAACACTCCAAATCTCTTTGGACAAGCTTCTATACCCACCAGAAATTTACTTCAAGAACAACTTTTGCCCCCTCTACTGTGCCAGCCCATCAGGCTGTGTTCCTTTCATATAGCATTAGCAACACCGATCTCCAATTAAACCATTGCTTTGGCTCTCCAGCTCAAAATCCACCCTACCAAGATTGTCTTGGAGATTGAACATCTCGAATTTGATCACCCCTAACCTAGGTCGTCTAACCATTGTTACTTTTTGGGTGTGTATTACCCAAATGCAGGTTCTTGAAAACATTATTTCTTCAATCTACAGTTCGATCCATGGTTCGTTAATCCTCCAAATTTCAGCATATACAACATCCATTCCCTCCATGACGCATTCAAATGGTTAAAAACTTCTTTAGGTCTAAAATAAAGATGAAAACAACACTGATAATCGCAGATGAAAATATATTAAATTTTTTCAATCAAGGTTCAACTCCTTTACAAATTTTTAACTCCAATAATATAACAATTAGAATAATTCAATAACCATTCACATAATTAACCCATTTTATTTTCAATTTACTATTGAAACACAATTCAAGAGGATTTGAAAATAGATCCAGAAATTATGCTCATCTACAAATTAAACAAAATCATTAGAAGACAAGAATGTTGCATTAATGAAGTCCATTTAAGATCTGATGAAAACCTAGACAGGTATTCAGGACTAAAACAAAACAACCCCCATTTACATTCACCAAACACTAACCCTAGAACACAAATTAACCGCCAAATCCATACAAGGTACGACCCTGCCTCTTCAACGCATACACAACATCCATGGCAGTAACAGTCTTACGGCGGGCATGTTCTGTGTAGGTGACAGCGTCGCGAATGACGTTTTCGAGGAAGATCTTGAGCACGCCTCGAGTCTCCTCGTAGATGAGACCGCTTATACGCTTGACGCCTCCCCTGCGAGCCAAACGGCGGATGGCCGGCTTAGTTATGCCCTGGATATTATCCCTCAGTACCTTACGGTGCCGCTTTGCGCCGCCCTTCCCCAAACCCTTGCCTCCCTTGCCACGACCCGACATTTTTCTGGTATCCTTACTGTGAATGAGAAAATACGTATCCGAAGATTATCTTTCAATCTTTTAAAGTAGATCGATTATACGAACATTGAATTTCGTATATTTATATAGGGAGCGTGAGGGGATGGGAACATGTGACATCCGTTGGATTTTGAAAGTTAATCGACTGACAAGAATTACGATCCGCGTCACTTAACTAGTGCGGTTACGATCCGTCGATATAGGTGTGAATCGAGGGTGGATAGTGTGGTTCTAATTTGATGGTGCGGATCGTGGTTTTTTATAGGAGGTAATCCCTTTTCTTTTTCATTTTTTCCTGAGGGGAAGCTGTGCGGGTGGATTGGGAAGGGGGGGTTTAATTTTTTTTTTTTTTTTTTTTTTTTTTTGGTGAAGCAGCATCTCGCGACACTTACCTAGAGTTCGACAAAACTTCCGAACCGAATCCGAACCCGAACCGAACGGAACCGATTGGTTCTTCATAAGTTAAATACTTGAACGGGTACCCCGAATTGAAAACCGATGAATTTGAGTCGGTTCTCGATTATAGACCAAGAATCGAATGTAAATAAATTTTTTTAATTTTTTATATTGAATTAATTAAATTATTTTAATTTTTTAAAACAGATTAGCAAATTAATCCAGCCAAACTAATTTTTTGTAACTTTTAGTTTGTTAGTCCAACATTTGGGCCTTATTATCCTTAAATTTATGTTTTGTTAGCCCAAGACCCCAAGCTGCTCAACAATTCGTCTTTGACTCTTAATAGTTTAAAAAATTTATAATGTATTTATTTAGTAGCCTACAACAGGCTGTCACCAATATAGTTCTCTTCTCTCTCTCTCTCAAACTCTTTATAAAAAATTTAAAAAATTGATAACTTTTAATTTATATTTCGTTTTCGGGCTGCTTAAAGCAAAAGAATTATTAAATTAATCTTTTTGGTATTTGTATTAATTGAATTAATATTATTGGACAGTTTGTTATTTATATTTTTTTAAATTGGACTACGTTAATTTGTAAAAGTTACGAATGAAGATGTCATTAGTTGTATTTATATAGTATTGTTGTAAATGTTTAAAAAATTAATTATGCTATAGAACCGAACCGAACCCGAACGGTTCCATAATTATATTTGGACCCGACTGTTCCATTTAGTAAATACCCGAAATTTTTGGGTCGGGTTGAGAACCGAACCGAATCGACAATGTCCAGCCCTACACTTACCACTACATTTTGGAACTTTGTTTGAATTCATAAGGTTATGCGGCACGAATACTCGATCAATTTTGGTGTTCGAATTCTTTCAAATTTTGTGTTAGTAAATGTTGTATTAGTGATACATTTGAAAAAAAGCAACTAAAGAATATCTTTGAAACCCTTTCAATGAATGTTAATGGCCGAACTAAGCTTTTGGCTTGCTCGCTCGCTCCTTGGCTTAGTTTGACCCACCAAGTGATCTCGCTTATGTTCAGTTTAGAGCAATCCAACTCATCTAGAAGCAAGTATGTCGACCAGCAAGGGCAATGATAGTTTGAAAATTCGTAAGTGAACATGATCGTGATCAAGTAATATAGTAGTGTGTAGAGTGTCGAATATACGAGAACTACGTTTTTGATCGAGTTATAATTAATAGTATAGTAGCCTTAATCGAATAGCAAATACGATTTGAATTTTCTATGCTAATATCTAAATTTTCGATTAAATTAGAAAATAATTTGACTAGTTTGATTTCAAATATGTAAAGTATTGTTAAGATGTAGAATTCTCATTTTTAATCCATTTTTAGTACAACAATTAAAGTGACATTTGTTATCATGAGAGTTGGTCGAAGTTCCAAATTTAATTAAATATTTCCAAGTTACCATTTTCTCAATTTCAAGCATGGGAAAAAGGAGAAAAACTCACCACCACCAAAGGGAAAACATCCAAGAACATTTCTCCTCTGCATCTAGTTTTGGAAGACGAACGCATTTCCCTGCTGCAAACTGGCATGCACTTTAACCAATAACAAAAAGATAAAGAAAGAAAATGTATACACTTGAGAATTCTCATTTTCCATGTCAACATCCCGAATATTCACATATTTTCTCTGTCGATTAATCTTCTAGTGTGAAAAGGAACCACTCCTAAAATTTCTCCATCCAGTCGTGAACCTTCATCGAAGTTGCCTTCTCTTTCTCTGAGGCTCTGATCTACTTCCCAACACAAGTTTCAAATTGACATTAAAATAAATACTGGATGCTAATGTGCATATCAATATTTTCCAACCAATTGTAGAATAATTTTGAGCTGCTATTCCACAAAAATCAACCATTATGAAACTTTTAAGAGAGTAAAGAAACCTTTTTATATGGATTTATATTATAAAGAAAAAAAAAAGATATTTTTTTAGTCACATCACAATATTATTCAGTTTCAAAAGATTCAATAATAGGAATTTTTGTTATGCTACGAGTGCTTGCTTTGCTATTCTGGTCCAAGCATTGAGAAAGAGTTACGATGCATAAATAATTTAAAAAGTACGGCTGGGGGCATAACATTTGTAATGATTCCATCATTCATTATAAATAATAAATAAAAAGAAAGCCACTTCAAAGACTCCACATGGTGAAAGATTAAGGAGTCGTGAAACGTTCAAACTCACAGGATATTTACATATAGCAATGTCAATAGGTCAAGTTCCAATGTGCATTAACCTTTTGCTTTATCATCAAATATATGCTATAACATTTATACTTTTTATATCAAATAATTTTGGGCACACCAGATATTTACATGGGTAAGGTAACAAACAGAAAATGGGCTTGAATACACATTATCAGCATGTAAAAAATGTAATGAATTCTAAGAACATACCTCTAGGTGGTTGCTGCTCTAGGCGCAGGCCTTCCCCAATTCCTGTAATAGTACGATCCTGAAAAATGTACACATTTAGTTTTCCTTTGGACATTAGAGATTTTCTCATACGAAAAAAGACACGAAAATTCACCGGATGCAAATTTAATCTTGACAATTAGAACACATCCATTGCAAAAATAAAAAGTAGATGTTCTACATCAAAAATAAGCAAGGAACACGAGTCTCAAGTACTGCCACCCAAAACTTGTCAAACTTACTAAATTAAGAACATAACCATTGAGAACCCACTTGGAGACTGATATACCTCCAGTCAAATATACATATTCTAGAATGGCAAAGAAGCAGGGTGGTTGAGCTGTCAAAAGTTAGGAAGGCAGCTGGAGATCTATTCGAGGGAAGAAACCGAATTCTGTTAGAAATAGCTCTATAAATAAGTGTAGAAGAGGGAATTAGGGCATGCAAAAATTGAGTAGAAAAGGAGTCCTGTAGTTACTTTCTTATTGTTATTTCTTTGAAGTTCAATCAAAAGCTCTATTATAAATTCTATTCTTTTTTTATTATCAGCATTCTATCAAATTGGTATCAGAGCACGTTCAGTCCTGATGGCACAAAAGAAAACAGATAGCAAGGTAGAGGCTATGGAAATGGAGGTGTAAGAACTGAAAACGGAGCTACAACGTTTATCGGGCTTGGAAAGATCAGTCGAACATCTCACTCAAAACAGGCAAAGATATTATGGGCAGTGGAGGAAACTCAGAAAACCTTGGCTACTTGGACTCGTCCTCAAGTGGCAAAGGATCTAGGCTTGGAAGGAGACGGAACCGGAAGCGTAGTGGTCAATGAGTGCAAGACCGTGGAAAATGGCCGGAAGGGCTAGGCGAGGCTAGTATTGAATGGGTAGTAGCAACGTCTGATCAAAGTACAGTGGGTGGAGATTGGAGGCGTGTTCGCAAATTGGAGATGCCAATTTTCAGTGGGGATAACCCAGATGGGTGGTGTATATGGCGAAGAGATATTTCGAGATAAATGGACTGTCGGAAAAAGAGAAGTTGGCAGCGGTGGGTGTAAGTCTCAACGATAGCGCCCTCTCGTGGCTACAGTGGACTGAAGCGAGGGAGCCTTTTAGAAGTTAGGAAACATTCCGACATAAAATACTACTGAGATTTCATCCAACGCAGGAGGGTAGCCTTTGCGAAAAGTTCCCTGCCATCTAGCAAGAGGGCTCGGTAGAGGAGTTTCCATTGGTTATTGAGGCGTTAGCAGCTTTATTAGTGGACCTCCCTGAAGAAGTACTAGAAATCACCTTTGTTAATGGGCTCAAACCTACCATAAGGGTCGAAATCAGGCTACACCAACCAAGTGGGCTGGGCAGCATCATGGAAATGGCCCAAAGGGTAGAGATAAGGAACCAAATAATGAAGTCCCTCACCAACCCACAAGGCCCAAAGACTTGGAAATCAATTTTAGCCCCAAATAGAGGAGAAAGGTATAGTCGAGAAGGGTTCCCAATGAGGATTGTCACAGCGGGTGAGAAAACGACGATACCACGCAGGGAAGCTCCGATTCGAAGGTTGACTAACGCAGAGTGGCAGGTGAAGAGGGAAAAGTGGCTATGTTTTTGTTGTGGCAAGAAATACATGGTAGGACATCAATGCAAGCATCGAGAATTGAAAGTGTTGCTGTTACAGGAGGAGGTGGAGGAGGAGCCCGATGGGGAAGGCGGGAAAAGAGCGTCGAAGGGGTATGATCTGGTGGAGATCACCGATACAGTGGAATTATCATTAAATTCTATGGTGGGGTTGTCGACTCCAGGTACCATGAAACTGACAGAGGAAATAAAGGAAAAGGAAGTGACAGTACTGGAAGACTGCGGGGCTACACACAACTTCATTTCAGTCAAATTGATCGGGCAATTAAAAATTCCGACTGTGGCAACAACTAACTACGGGATAGTGATGGGTACAAGAGTGTCAGTACAAAGAAAATGGATTTGCAAAGGGGTGATGGTATAGATGCAAGGGCTGAAAATAGTGGAGGATTTTCTGCCATTGGAATTGGAGAACATCGACGTCATCTTAGGAATGCAATGGTTGGGAGGATTAAGGAGCATTGAGGTAAATTGGAAACTCCTTACCATGCCATTTCAAATTGGGAAGAAGTAGTCACATTGAGAGGAGATCAGGGGCATAATCACACCGAAGTCTCTCTAAAAGCTATGGTGAAGGCTCTACAACATGAGGGATAGGGGTCTGGGTGGAGTTCAGAAGTTTAGGGGCAAAGGACGGAGAGGTGAAGGAGGAGTAACTAGCGGTAAAGGTGCAGCAAGTTCTGCAAAAATACCAGCAAGTCATCCACATTCCAAAGATGCTACCTCTAAACAGAAAAGTAGATCATGCCATCCAACTAAGAGAGGTAATTGATCCCCAATCAGTGTGCGGCCATACAGGTATCCCCATATCTAGAAGAACGAAATTGAGCATTTGGTTCAAAAAATGTTGGAGGCAGGGATAATACAGTCTAGTTCAAGTCCCTACTCAAGCCCTATTTTGTTAGTAAAAAAGAAAGATGGCAGCTGGAGGTTCTGTATTGATTATAGAGCATTGAACAAAACGACGATTCCGGACAAATTTCCTATACCCGTAATTGACGAATTGTTGGACGAATTACATGAAGCAATTGTATTTTCAAAATTGGATTTGAAGTCAGGGTACCACCAGATCAGAGTTAAGCCGAAAGATATACCTAAGACAACCTTTCAAACACATGAATGGCATTACAAGTTCCTAGTAATGCCATTTGGGCTAACAAACGCCCCAACCACTTTCCCGTCTCTGATGAATCAAGTGTTCTGCGGGTACTTACGGAAGTTTGTGTTGGTGTTTTTCGATGATATACTGGTGTATAGTAAGGATGTGGATGGGCATGTCCAACATTTGGAGATGGTGTTCGAGATTTTAGCGTTACAACAACTCTATGCCAATGTAAAGAAGTGTGAGTTTGCTTAAGACCAAATCAAGTACTTCGGACATTTGGTTTCCAAAGAAGGGGTAGTAGCAGATCTAAGAAAAATTGAGGTCATGACCAACTGGTCGACCCTTCGAAACATCAGAGAGTTGCAGGGATCATAGGTCTAACGGGGTACTATCGTCGCTTTGTGGTTGGGTATGGCAAAATCACGTGGCCGCTTACGCAAAGCTTAAGAAAGATGCTTTTAGGTGGACGAAGGATGCAGAGGCTACATTTCAGCAACTGAAGAGAGCCATGACTATTGTACCGATATTGGCTTTGTCAGATTTCTCAATACCCTTCGTGATTGAGGCAGATGCATCAGGGTACGGAATATGGGCAGTCTTGATGCAAAACCAGCGGCCCATAGCATACTTCAATCAAGTTCTGTTATCCAGAGCCCGTCTTAAGTCTATGCATGAAAGGGAGTTAATGGCAGTAGTCTTATCCGTCCAAAAGTGGAGGCACTATGTTCTGAGGCGTCATTTCATCGTGAAAACTGATCAGCGGAGTCTAAAATATTTGTTGGAGTAGAGGGTGGTGCAAGAGGAGTTCCAGAAATGGTTAACTAAGCTTCTCGATTTCGATTTCGAGATTCAATACCGTACCAGACTGGAAAATAAGGCCGCTGATGCGCTGTCCCACTTGGCATCGCCAGTAGAACTATCAATGATCACAGTTCCCACAATTCTGGATGTACAGAAAATGGCAAAGCAGGTTGAGGAGGATCCCCAACTCTCTAAAATCAAGAAGGGACTACTCGAGGATTCTGGAATGCACCCTAGTTATTCAGTGGAGCACAACCAGCTGCTGTACAAAGGAAGGCTGGTATTACCACGATCTTCTCCCTTCATTCCAAAGCTCCTTCATGAGTTTCATAGCAGCACGCTGAGGGGGCATTCAGGATTCCTGAGGACTTACAAACCCATCACTGGGGATCTATATTGGAAGGGAATGAAGAAGGATGTCAAGAAATTTATTGAGGAATGCCGGTGTGCCAAATAAATAAAAGTCTTGCACTTTCTCCAACAAGGTTGTTACAACTCCTGCCCATTTCGCAGCAGATATGGGGGGATATCTCGATGGATTTTATTGAGGGACTTCCTAAATCGGGTGGCTATGATTCTATATTGGTGGTGGTGGACCCTTTGAGCAAATATGGCCATTTTTTAGCACTCAAACATCCTTGCACGACAGTAGGAGTAGTGTTTGTCAGAGAAATAGTAAAGCTTCACGGCATTCTCCATTCAATAGTATATCATCGTGATAATGTTTTCCTTAGCCATTTCTAGACAGAGATGTTTCGCTTGCAGGGGACCGTTCTTCGCCAAAGCACAGCATACCATCCTCAGACAGATGGGCAGATTGAGGTCGTGAATCTTTGCATCAAAACATACTTGAGGTGCTTTACATACAACAAGCCCCGTATAACAGACAGCCTACGTCCGTTTTAGCAGTGGAACGACAACTTTCTAACAGGGTTGCAATTTTGGTAGAATTGAAATCCCACCACGAATGAGCACAGGCTAGATGAAGTTGAGGCTGACCAACATCGAAGAGAGGTACAAATCCAAGAAGGGAAAATGGTTTATGTTAAAATCCGCCCTTATCGCCTCCACTCTTTGGCAAAGAAACCTAATGAGAAGTTAGGTCCTCGATACTTTGGCCCTTTTAAAATCTTGAAGTGCATTGGATCAGTGGCTTACCGCTTGGACTTGCCCTCACAGCTGCAATATATCCGATGTTCCATGTGTCCCAGCTAAAGAAAACACTGGGTACGAAGGTGACATGTCAATAGCTGCCCCCATTTGTGGACGCTGATTTGGGATGGAATGTGGTACCAGAGAAGGTTCTTAGGGTGTGCCAGACACCTGCAGGAAAACGCCAGGGACTCGAAATCCTATTTCAATGGAAAGGTTACTTGACTTCGAGACTTCGTGGAAACCAGTAGCATCAATTCTTCAACACTTTCCGGACTTCCACCTTGAGGACAAGGTGTCTTTGGAAATCGGGGAGTAGTGATAGACATGCCGTCAAATAAACCTATTCTAGAAAGGCAAAGAAGTAGGGTGGTCGAGCTGGCAACAGTTAGGAAGGCAGTTGGGGTCTGTTGGAGGGAAGAAATCGAATTCTGTTAGAAATTGCTCTATAAATAAGTGTAGAAGAGGGAATTAGGACATGTAAAAATTGAGTAGAGAAGGAGTCATGTAGTTACTTTCTTATCTTTATTTCTTTGAAGTTCAATCAAAAGCTCTATTATAAATTATATTCTTCTTTTTTTTTTATCAGCGTCCCAGCAGAGACCATAAATGCTAACCATGTACCATTGCAAATAACTAGAACCATGAACCACTTATGAACTTAGGTATATGTGCCATAACCATGATTGTAAAAAGTTGCATACTTGTATTAGGTGAGCAAAACATTTCTATTTTATTAGCTGTTTTACCAGTTAATATAGAAACTTAAAAGAGATAAACCCTATGTCGCTTGGACTCGGGTGCGGTTATCGGATATGAGTACATATCCAGGAGTTGGATCCTTCTCATTTTAAAAATTAAGATATGGGGATACAGTTAAAAATGATCAGAATTTTGGATAATGGTACGGGGTCATGTCTTACAATTTATTATTATTATTATTATTATTATTATTATTATTATTATTATTATTATTTTGTTTTGTAAAAAATGATTCAATTAAAGCAAACAACTACAATATTAAAGCAAAACAACAAATTACTGCAATACAATGTTTCATTTAATGATAAAATCCAAATTCAAACAAATCACAATTCAAAATAAAGTTAAAACATCCAAAATATCATAACATAAAAAGCAAGAAGTTTTCCACTTGAAATCAAGCTAAACAAGCATTCCCAATCAAGCTTTACTCATCTTCTTCATCAACTGTACTTGCCTCCAATTTTGGCTCATCAAGGGATAGTTTCGCTATCTCAATGCTACATTGTCCATCCAATTCAATTTGATCTCCACCTGCAAAAAACATAGATATATAAATATTAATGTAAAAAAATTAGATATCTAAAAAAAACAAAGAATATAAGAATATATAGCCTACACAAATCCCAGTATTTTGTTTGTCCATTTTTGTATTCATCTTCTTTTCATGACAAGAGTCGAAGATTACAATGAACAAATACCAAGTCTTTCACCCTATTCGTCGTCAGTTTGTTTCTCTTGATACTCTGGATTAGTGAATACGTGCTCCAATTTCACTCACAACAAAAAAAAGGATGCCGATTGTGAGAGCAATTTAAATGCCAGAGATTGCAACAAAGGTACTGAAGAACCATGATTGGCCCACCAAGAGATTGGCTCTTCGTACATTCTTGCGTCAATAACATAGGGTTGATTGAAATACTCCGATCCACTAGAAAATGACTCAAATTCAACATATGCTTTCCTCAAATCAACTGGATCTTCAAACAACCTTTTAAGGCATTTGCTTCTATTCAATGAAACTTCTTGATCTTCATGTGGTGCAATTCTCGGAACTCCGTTACTTCCATCTTGAAGCCAAGATTCATTATAATACTTAGGAACCAAATAGTGTGCCATACAATGCAAATGGGTGTTACTCTTATTCCATCTACTCTCCAAAACTTGATGAATAGCATCAGAAAAATTTAAATGCCTAGAAACTATATCTATCCATTCGTGCTCAAATACAATCTTTTTCACATTTTCAATCATTGTATCCCACATGTCATATATTAAATGTAAAACTAGAGAATCGGTATCAGCAACTCGTAATATATTATGAATAGGTTCAGTGAAAGATAAAAAATAATCCAAATTATCCCACCAAACATCATTGACTACACACGTTTTCACTTCTTGTGATTTGCCTTCATTATTTTCGTCCCTATAAATTCTCCAATCTGAATCCATCACCATTTTTTTGATTGCTGGCCTAACTTCTCTTAATCATTTACTCATTACAATAGCATATGCAAATCTTGTATCAGCCATCCTCAACAAACACACCTTAGAATATTTATTGTATATAGCTAATGCCGTTCCATGATTAACAATAAAATTACGAATATTTTCCACATCACTCACCAAATTAGCAATCCACTTACAATATACATATTGTGGTGATTTTTTAGAAAGATCACATATACTTTTCAAAGCCAAATTTAGACTATGTACCACACAAGGAGTCCAAAAGATATGAGGATACCTTGTTTCAATGCTTAACCCGACAGCTTTATAGTTGGCTGCATTGTTTGTTATGATTTGAACAACATTTGATCTTCCAATTCGCTTGATCGCATCCATAAACATTGCTGCCACGTATTCTCCATCTTTATATTGCCACTTGCATCAATTGCTTTAATAAACATGGCTCCACCTGCAGATGTTCCCATTACATTTATTAGAGGTCTCATTTTTTTATCCGATCAGCTATCAGAAACAAAAGACACTCCCATTTTCCTCCATGAATCTCTAATATGCTGAAGTTTTCGATTGATATGCTCATTCTCTTGTGCAAGCAATGTTGTATGCAATTTATTATAAGTTGGAAGGGTATAAACAACCAAGTTACTATTGGCCAAAGTTCTACAAAATTGTCTGAAGTAAGGAGAGTTTGCAAAATTGAAGGACAATGCACTAGCGAAGAACATTCTGACAGCCTCTTTATCAGTCATGTTCCTCCGCGCCATGTTGAATGTCTTTTCTAGAGGTCTGTGTTCCTCCGCGCCATGTTGAATGTCTTTTCTAGAGGTCCAAGTTCTCCTCTCTTTTTTTCTTTTCTGCTGCAGTAAATCAAAACCACTTGGTAATGAAACATACTCAGCCCTTTTCCTTTCATGGACCTCATCTTGTAATTTTTTCATCTCGACTTGCTCGTGTTCCCTCTTGATTGATTGTTGAATGTCATTCGTTATAACTTTACAATACTCAACTCTGTGATTTGGAAGTTTTAGCAAATGAGCTTTCACTTTAGTGTAAGATCCAGTAACTTTTTTATTGCAATAGTTGCAAATCCAAGTTCGATTTCTGCCTCCGCTCATTGTTGTGGTGAATACCTTCACATGGTTCCATAGTGGCTTATCATCGAATTGATTTGCACGAAGATTTGATGGTCGTTGAGGTGTTTATAGTGTAGAGTTAGATGGATTCATATTTGAAAAATATGAGTAAGCAAGATTCTGGAAATTTTTTACTGGGTGTTTGATTGAAGAAAATATGTTTTTGTACAGGAATATGAATTTGTTATTTATGTAAAGAGTTTTCTGGTGCAAATTTTGAAAAAAAGGAAGCTAATACGTCCAATTGCAATTCCAAGAGTTAATCCATTAAAGAAGAATCTAAAAAGCTGGTGCAAAATATGGAAAAAGAAACTAAAACGTCAAAATTATTCACGTAAATTGGCGGCTTATTTCTGTACCATTTATTCACCGTAATTTTGATTCCCAAATTGTAATTCCAAGAGTTAATCCATTAAAGAAGAATATAAAAAATCTGGTGCAAATTATGGAAAAAGAAACTAAAACGTCAAATAGTAATTATTCACGTAAATTGGCGGGCTTGATTTCTGTACCATTTATTCACCATAATTTTGATTCCCAATTTCAATTGTTAATCTTGATTAGTAAGTAAATATTCTATAAATAATGTTTTGTTTCCCAATTTTAATTGTTAATGCTTGGTTAGTAATTAAATATTCTATAATAAACGTTAGGTTATACATATTAGATTGGCCAATTCGTTTTATCCGTCTTAGTTTATTCTATGATAAACAAGTGTTCCCTCTTGATTGATTGACTAAAGTCGTGCATAGGCGACAAGTTGATCGAGCAGTACGTAGACGAAAATTTGACTACTCACCAATCTTTTTACTTTACTTTTAGAAATTAAATGAGTTGTGTGATCGCGCTCTAAAAAAATAAAATCGACCATAGGTGACAAGTTGATCGAGTTGTACGTAGACAGAGATTTGACTATTCACCAATATTTTACTTTACTTTTAAAGATTAGAAT
>CAIGRN010167672.1:0-12389 GCA_903798345.1 Fraxinus anomala | reverse complement strand
AATGTGCCACCCAACTGAACTTAGTAAAATAAATCCACAAAAAGAAAGTACTACAGAAAAAATCGAAAAGGAAGGCTTGTGGGCAAGTGAGAATTCATGCTTAAAGTTGGCCAAATAGTCAAGGGCCATGCAGGAAGACTTTCAAAGCAGAGTAACAAGAAGCAAGCAGAAAAATCTCTTAAGGATTAGTAGAACAGAGCAGATCACAAATTACCTTCCCAGATTCCAAATAAATTATATTTCAATCAGAATATCATATAACTAACGAACAAAACCCGTACCAACCTTGGTAACAACATAAAACACACCTCCGGACATTCAAAACAATTAAATAGGCATCCATATCAAAAATGATTAGAGAGAAGCCCTATAGGTTAGAGAATCAGTTTAAAAATCTTATTCAATCTTCCTTAAAAAGTCCTTTATCGGATTCGGATGCTAGGTCAACAGGTTCTCCGCGGGACATAATGCTAACGCGCCAACTAAATCAAGTGAACCAAATGTATTGAAAGGCTAAAACAAGTATATGAAGCCCTGGGGAAACCTAACCTTTTATACAAATTTTTTCTCATATTTAAAACTGAAAAAATTAAATCTTCATAGATCATAAACTACAGAAGCCAACACAGTTTTGTGATAATATATTAGACTTCAATTTTCTACTTTCAAAATAATCAAATAATCAGACCTCAAGACCAAAACAGTATAAAGTGTATGCACACATTTTCACCTACATTTCCATTTGGCTACTTCCAAATGAAAGAATTAAGAATGTCTAGAGTTTAGTGAAGAGAATATTGCAGAATCAGAAGTGCCGGGCTCTAGGTTAGGGCCAGATTAATGAACTGCCTCAAGCTCGCATGAGAGTTGGTTTGACTACCCTAACTATGGCATAAGACTTCTGCGAAGTTAATATTTTCACTGGAGAAATAGAATATCTTTACAAATACTAAAATACTTAAACATGAAATTTATATACTCAATACGACATAAACATACATGATACATTAACATAGTCTTTACAATACATAGAGGCAGCCCAAATGGTGCGCGGCTTGAGCGATCGCACTGGGCATCAGCGTTGTAAGGGCACCAAAAAAACATTTTATGTATATATATATATAAATTTTTATATATATATATATATATAAATTTTTATTAATTTTAAAATTTTATTATATTTAAGTTAAAAGGCACAATATTTATAAAAAAATGAGTAAAAAATTTATACTACGTTAATATTGTTTTAATTTAGCGTATTATTAAAGAAAATTTATTTATTTTTCTAATTTTAAACTATCTTGCATTCCGAAAAAAAAAAAAATTTAACTATCCATTTTACTGGCCAAAACCCAAATGTCCAATTAACTTCATTAACCAATTACCAATCCAACAAGATAATAAGCAACCTAAAATCCAAAAGAATAAAGTGAAAGTGAAAAGTTATCCCATGTCCTTTTTCCTCTCTTCCGCCCTTGCATGAAAAAGTTAGTGACTTGGATGATTATTTGTTGATCACATATGAATTTGATGAAGCTGGAGAGATGTTTTTCAGCTTTTCTTGTACTTTTTTTATTCACGGCGTATAAAAAATATAAATAAAATATTTAAATATCATTTTTTTCAAGGAAATAATATTATTGGAATATATTTTTTTCTTAATATATTTTTTAATTATATAAAAGGGACGTCACTTCAAAAATATCATACATGGCACTCAAAGTCTATGGGTCGACCCTGACTATTCCTATTAGAGAATCGAGGAGTGAGATAATAAATTACCACAGCCAAGAATGCCCTTCAAATCATCGGCCAAATGGGCGGCGTTGCCTCCCAGAACTGCGAGCAAGTGGGCAGCTACAACCTTCATTTCTGATCACAAATCAACCATATGTAAATAACAAAAAATCGTTATATATAAATATAATCATAAAAAGGAAAATTTTAGCGAACAGTTGCATATATTCAAATGTACTTACAGCACTGTTGAGAGAGATTGCTCAGTCGATCTTGGGTTAAATTCGTTGGTGGCCACCAAATTCATACTTGGTGTCACCATGACCATCTAACTTGATTTTATTTCACCAAGATCATTCAATTTCATATAACGTTTCACTATGACTATCCAATTTCATATAACATTTCTCTATGGGCACTCAACTTCTTTTTGAGATTTTCATTAATTATAAAAGGGGTAAAATGATAATTTTGCATTATATATATAAAAAAATTAAAATAAAAACTTATTTAAAAAAAAAAAACTTAAAACGTTTATTTTAAAATAACTTTTTGTTTTATATTATTTTTCTAAGTAACTTTTTTTTTTTAAAAATAAGTTTTTATTTTATTTTAAAAACTTTTTTAAAATAATTTTTTATTTTATTTTTCTATAACTTTTTTTAAAAAAAAATAAGTTCTTATTTTATTTTATTGTTTTAAGTAACTTTTTTTTAAATAAGTTTTTATTTCAAAATTTTTAAAAATTTATTTTATATATATAAAGCAAAGTTACTGTTTTACCCCTTTTAAAATTAATAAAAATTGTAAGAAGAAGTTGAGTGGCCATGATAAAATATTATATGAAATTGAGCGGTCATAATGAAACGTTATATAAAATTGAATTACATTGATGAAATAAAATCAAATTGAGTGGCCATGGTGACACTAAGTATAAAGTTGAATAATCATGATGAAACAAAATCAAATTGAGCATCCAAGGTGATGCCAAGTATGAAGTTAGGTGGCCACCAGTAAATTTAATTCGTTGAGCATAGGCTACGTTACATGTAGATGGACGTGTCACGTGTATTAGCTAGGATTTCTATTCGTTTTTGGTTCTGGTTTTATTTTCTTAGTTGCTTGGTAGAACCGAACCGACCAATTGGGTATTCCCCGTGGTTCATAGAAAGTTAGGAATTGGCTCAGCGGTAGTTTGCTTTTTCTACGACCGCATTTATTCACAAATTGGTTTGTCAATTGAGTTGGTTGCACACTTATTCAACCGTTCCTACCGCATTTATTCACAAATTGGTTTGTCAATTTTTCAATGAATCGTCAAGTCCAATTCAATTTTAATAACTATGGTATGGTGACTTTCTCAACATTGATTAAGCATACGATTCCTAATTTTATCCCTCTTATAGAATTTTTTTTTTATTTATTTTTTATTTTTTATCACAACTTAAGAAAATTTTGTTCCTCTAACCAATTAAGAAAATTCGACATTTTCTTGGACCATCATATAGTTAAATTTAAATGAACCTCAATTTTTAAAATTATCAAAATATTGAAAGAAATATTGTTCAAAATAAAACTACGAGAAACTTCGTTTGATCTGATTTCAATCCTTCCTACCGAAATGGTTAACATTGTTAAGAATCTGAAGACGCAGATTTGCATTCCATAACTAGCAGAGGATTGAATTATTATGGGTCTTCTAAATCTGGCATAGGCCAGAATTAACAGACACGATCTCTGCTACCACAGACTCAAATAGTGTAATGCATGAATTTTTTGACTAGCTCAGGGATTAAGCAACATGGTTTGCGACGTGTTTCCTACAGAAAAAAACTATCAGCGTCGAGAAAATCATAGTCGCTCCTAGATGGATACAACCTAGTGTAGCTACAGAAAAATGACTGCATTTTGTCAAGTCATAAGAAATCGTCAATTTCTAAAGAAAGAAGACAAACTATTTCGAGAGTAAGAGTATAGTAACTCATGTCTCAATGTCGAATAATTAATAGAAATCATGTCAAACCAAGGAAAACAAGACACATGATGAATGTAAACAAAGCCTGCAATCCATTGAATAAACCGCTAGTTCTACCGTATCGAAAAAGAAACTCAAATTTTACAGGCAAAGGTGAGACCCTCTGTGGCTAGCTGATCCAAACTGTGTGCTGGAGGCTGAACCCTTGCAACTCTGGCAATTGCCTTGTTTTCTTCGGGGGTACCACCTTCCAAAAATGCACCAACAACCTTCCCGTCTTTGATCCAGTATGATCCGAACTTGTGCGTTGGAGATGTGGGGCTGCCATCTCCAAAGAACACAGTTTCACCTACATTGTCACCATAAAACTGCCATGACAGATCAAATGCACGGGAATAGAAGTATGGAAGGTAGTCGTATTCATCAATAGAGTTTCCTTGTTCACTTGAGAAAATTGCCTGCAGCGTAACATGTTACTCAGTCTTAGCTCAGTTGCACAGAAGGTGATATTTACAGTTTAGCTACAAAAGTTTCACAATCGAAACCTCATAAAAACAATTGAAAGATGGCGAGAATGAGTACATATTTCATCTGAATGTTCTAGAAGCCATTTCAAGTACCACTCCAGTGTTTATTGTCAAAAGAACGAAAACTGAGCAAGGAAAAATGAGGTGCACTCAAAAAAAAAAACAATATAACATGTTCAGGAGTCAACGGCAATTTAACATTTGGGTCATGAATATGCATAGTGAGTCAAAACTTACCATCATATGTTTAGTGATGGCTTAGAGTTTACACTTATAGGTCTATATTATCGAAATATATAGGATGTGCAGACCATTTAAGTTTGAGTATTTGTTGGCCAAATGCCCAGCACGTCGATAATAAACCAGTCAAGAGAAATAAAATCTTTCATATGAAGACATCAGATACCTTTACAGCTTGTTCAGCAGATTTGCGTGCATGATCAACATGTTCAACTCTTCTCATTTCATTGTACAACTTCATAGGGAAAGTAGCAACATCACCCACAGCATATACATCAGGAACACTTGTTTTGAAGAAACCATCCGTCTGTAATCAAAAAGTGACGTAGGATGCAATCAAACAATTATAGGAGAACTGGAAATGGGAGAAAAGAAGAGAAAGAAGGGGGAAAAGAGGAGAAGAGGAAGATGGAAGGAGAGACATAGACAAGGGAGAGGAATTAGACATACAGATTTCAATATCAAAGTTGTATCTACTACAATGCATAAGCCCCCGGTTTCAAAAATTTAATCTAAATAGGAACATCTAATCAAATCCTAAAAAATCTAGTAAATAAACATAATAAAATCCTAGGAAATTTAGTAAATATCCTAATAACTTTTTTCTAAAATAAGAATCTAAATATAGAAAATAATCATATAATAATCTAATACGATTTCCATCATTTCTCCCTAGAACTCGACTCCAACAAGATAGTTTACAACTTCTTAGCCAAGGAGGGCGATATTTCTTCCGGCCAAATAATGAAACCGATCATATGACGTAAAATCCTTCTTTTGCGAGCTGATTTTCTTATTTTCAGTTGTTGTGGTTATTTTTTTGGTGGTTGAAAGGTGACTAAGGATGTGAGTGTATAAATTTTGAATTTGAACATGAAATTTGTTTGACCAAAGGAAAATGACTTGATCTAATACCAAATTAACGTAGGATGCAATCAAAAAATTATAGGATTAGGGAAAGGGGAGAAAAGAGAAAATGAAGGGGAAAAGAGAAGGGAAACATAGGAGGGAGAAACAAAGGGGAGAAGAATTAGACAAGCGGAACACAAATTTAAGAGAAATAAAGTATCAGTTTATTTCATTAACAAAGTTCTATCCATTAAAATACAAAAGTCCTATTTATATAATGACTAAACTAGTCCTAATTAAAGTAGGAAAATACTAGAAAATCTATGAAATCAAACTCTAATTATATTTCCTAAAATAAGAATCAAAGTTGAAAACTAAATTAAATATTAAGATTCCCATCATTTTAACTAAATTTAATAATATCTCTATAAGATACCCATCAAAAAGTCTCAAAAATTACCACATTCAGAATATAATACAACACAAAAGGTTGTTATCGGTATGACTTTGAGCTCAAAACATAGTCACAGTTTTGTTCATCAATATCCTAAAAATGGAGGCTCTGCTTCTCTGTATTTATTGTGAATATTCATGGAGAAGGCATAATTTTATTTAAGTAATACAGTCTGTTTGTGATCATTATTCCTTAAAATTTTCTTGATGGCATGCATTTAGTGTTGGCCGCTGCTAATAGATGATTTGTATGGAAGCAGCTGCTCCTTTTATAAAATTCGAAAAGATGATAACATACCAGTTGTCTAGAAGACAAGCTTGGATGTTTTCTTATTTTTCTTTGAAACTAAATATTATGTGGAACCTTATCAAAACATCAACATTGAAGACAACATAATTCAGTGAACAACTAATTGGTCAAAGCCTTAGCAAAAAAATGAAATAGTACAACCAATGGTTTTCATAAAATTACTTGTTCCTTGACCCTTTTTAAATTTTGGTAATTCGTGTTGACTTCTCCTAATTTTGTTTACTAATTATTTTGTCATCAACTATCCAAACATGGAGAGTTGAGACAAATAGATTACATAAGCACTCTAATTGATCGAAAGCACTAACAAGAAATGTGATCAATTTAGGGGAAACATTGAGTGAAGTCACGCACCTTGATTCCACCTTTTTCCTCTTCAACCTGACCCTTAAATAATTTTGTTACTGGCCTTCCCCCTACACCAACAACAACTATATCGGCTTCCATAACCCTACCATCCTTAAGTTTTACATCCGTAACCTGAAAGTTGAGATACAAAATTACCACATATGACTACCAGGACACAGATCAATTCAGAAATGAAGAACAAATATGTGCTTGAGAACGCACCTCTCCATTTTCGTTTGTGCCAAACCCAGTGGCTACTGTCCCCTTGATGATTTTGATTCCCTTGTTTGCATAGTAACCTTCATAGAAGCCAGCTAACTCGGCAGTGAATAGCCTAGGCACTGCATAAAGATAATGCATAAGCAAGGTGAAGGGTACCCAGAAAAGCCAAGTCAGATTACACCGAGGAACTAAAACAACTTATAAAATGAAAATCCATAGTATTATTTATGTTTCAACTTACTACACCAAGGTTCAGGGTACACCATGCTGACATCAATGTTGTTAATTTTCAAAGCTGCACTAAGCTCAAGACCAATATATCCACCACCAACAACCAGTGCCTTTCCATTTTTCTTTGCTTTGATTACTTCAACGAGTTTATCAGCATCATCAATTTCTCTCAAATAAAAAATATTTTTGGCATCAGCCCCTTGTACACCAAAGTCCGATAATCTGACAACCTGGCAAAAGTAACATACACAAGCAAAAACTTCAGTTTGAGTACATGAAAATCACACTTGAAAATGAATAGAATCTAGTTCCAAGCTACTCAACACTAGAACCAGTTGCTATAATCAGTATATGATATTTAAATGTTTCGCCAGCTGCACTGATAAGTGTTTTTGAAGCAAGATCTACTTTAACTACTTCTGTGTCCAGGATCAAAGATATCCCTGTATATCATCAAATATAAGTTCACGTTAGGGATTTTTCATGCAAACAGTGATTGTTCTTCTGTTGGGTTAAAGCTTTCTAACAATATAGCCAATAGGTATTACCTTTCTCTGCATACCACTCAGGAAGAAGCCTCTCTCCTCCACTTCCAACACACACATGAAAACCTGGAAGTCTTGCAGTTCCTGGAGAAAATATAAAATCACATTTCCATCAGAAATATCCAATGCAAATGTTTATGCGAAAAATAAGCTGCTATACATTTTAAGACCACTATCATGACATGAAGAAGAGAAAAAAATGGTTAAAATTTTGCAAAGTCACTACTAGACTACTAGAAAGTTTGATATGATGGAAGAACTAATCATACCAAGTAATAATATTCAAATTTGTTAGACATATATAGGTGCTAATATTGGTTAGACCAGGGGTTTCCCTCTCTCCCTATATGGATTTGCCAGTGATGGCATTTGTCCGTTATGTATTGCAAATTCGGTGTTACAATACAAACCTCACTTGATCATTGAGAAACAAAGAAGGTAAAACAACTTACCCTCAGGAAACAGATATGCTTTGCTAAGTGCTGGACGTTCATAAGGAGCCACCTGAAACCATCAATTAACCGTATACAGTAAAGTTGATAGGAAAAAAGAATTCTTTTTAATGCCATGAAAAGAGACATTTCCAGTATAGATGTTAGGGCAGCTACATTAACAACGAAAGAAAATAAAGTAAGAAAGCAGTTGATTCCATGTTAACCTAGCCATTTCTTCTCCCAAAACAAATTACTAAAATCAGATTAATTAAAATTCTAACAACTATAAAAGTAGAAATGGGAACGCATAAGGACAACCTGTGGACCACGGACACTCCTAGGGTGAAGTATGGTATGCGGCATATCAGAAATTAACACTCCCCAAACACGTCCAACACATCACGTTCTGTGTCCTATAAGTTTTACATATCTTTTAATTTTTGACACACAAGGCACAACAAATCCAACACGACAAGGATATGACAAGCCTCATGTTATCAATTTAAAATATAAAATTACGAATGGATTAAGTTATTAAAACATTCGAGTAAAAAATTGAAAATTATGTAAGTTGTAGTGCCAAATTTTACTATATATATCAAGCGTATTTTTTTCCCCCTCTTTTATGGTCTATCAAGTGAAATTTTAAATACATGAATATTATTATTTTGTTGCACAAGTAATACATATTATAACCCCAAAGACTGAGCAACATAACATAGAAAGTAGGAAAACATCTGACACTTCATTGAAATGCTAGGAAAAGTTACCAAGTTCAAATAGTAAGTAGAATTTGTGGATTCAATAAAGCAGGACAAAGAAAAAGGGTCCTCAATAGACTGAAATAATTTCATTCTACAGATTTTCTGACGTGCAACAACCAAATAAGAATGTTTAATATCACTTAGTGTAAATCACTCAATGACTTCTTTTTCTTTCCAACATCAGACAGATAGAAGCAAATTCTTTTTTTGCCTTAGCCAAGGATAACACAAGAAACTAATCAAAGTTTTTTTGCTGCATAATAATTGTCTTAGAGAATACTGTCAAAGTGCATACCGCCTCTTTGGAAATGATAGCCAGTTCACCCGGATTAACTCCCTGGTTGGCAAATTCTCTGGCAGCATATCCCTGTGAGCATAACCAAATTTTGACTCAGTAACCATATTTAATAACAGTATGGAACCAAAGTCGAAAAGCACTTGCAATAAAATGTATCAGACAGTCCGCATTCTCAATGCAGTTATTCAATTGGCTTAACTATTTCATATCTAAGCAATTTCACGTAGTTGTGGAAACTTGAAATCAAAACAAACAGATTGTGAAACAACACTTGAAATCGAGTATCCCGTATTTTCATGTAAAGACGCGTGCAATTTTATATACTCCTATTGGGACAGCTTAACCAATAAAAGCCTAAAAATGTAATTGCATGAGCCTGTAGAACTGTTTATTACAATCAAAGGCTTGCTGAGATCGTGACAAAAAATCAATGATATCAACAAGAAATTGACAAATAAAAAAGTTTTTTTTAGGATAAAGCCTTTGATTAAGTCAGTTAAATCTAGGGGAGAACTACGGCTGTTTGATCCGGATAACTTGGTAATGACTGGAATAAAATAAAAAATATATCAGGCAATCTTTATATAAAAAGATTTTCAAAAATACTTGTGAGATTCCGGATTGAGGAAAAAAAGAAAAAAAAACTTCTTAGAAATTAGAACACGAAGAACAACGAGCAAAAACTCAATTGATAAAAAAAAAAAGTAAAATATACAAAATAATCAAAATACAATAAAATAAGATCTTAAAATGACCGATGTAGAAAATACTCACGGCAGCGACTCCACCACCGATGATCACGTACTTGAATACCTTCTCAGCCATTGAATCAATTCAGTGTTTAATCAATCGATTGATTGTATAACTCTACAGTTACAAACTAGGAAACTTACGTGCTTTTTTCCAGTTTTATAGGGAGGTCAAGATGCGGGACTTTGATTAGCTGAGGGGGAGGTATGAAATGAAAATGATGTGGAAACCAATCGCAGACATACACGTGGAAGAAATTTGTATGTGAAGCCGCCACCTCGACTGCAAACTTTCCAGATCAGAATTGATTATTGACAAATGGGAATGCTAAGATTCTATTTGAATAGATGCCGATTGCTACGCGGTGTTCACACCTTCTGGCTTCCAGAATCCCTCAATTATTCTGAAAAATTGGTGATCGGGCCCTCGGTTGTTAGAACCAATACAAGCTTGTATGGACAGACTTATGAGCAAACTTGTTCGATCGAGCTATATCTATATTCGTCTCTCCGATGAAAAGTTTTTTAAGATGATCCTAGTTGTCAGCTTTCGACAAATTTATTTTTCATCATTTGCAATGGCTATGGTCTTCTCGTGTAAAATTATTTGTGATTTTTTAGTATGGATAACAATGGATATCTAATATGTTCTCAAATTAGACTACGGGTAGAAGAAAAATAATCACTCATTGATAAAATCAACATTCTTAAGGTCAAAGAGGTGGACGGAAAGAACATAAAGGACGGTAAATCGAGCGATATATAGTAATCATGTTGGATGGAAACTTTTTAACAAAGCTAAAGGGAATTAGAAAAATGGTCAGACCTTTAGGAGCCCACCATCTCAAATGATCCAGCATATAGATTTAATTTAATAAGAAAATAAATAAGAATAAGTATTTAGAAAACAATTTAAACAACAGCAAATTGGTTAAATTTTAATATTATTTAAATTCAAATATCAAATAATTAATGATTGAATGGATTATACTTTGAGCCTAGTGGTTCATCACAAAGTAGGTGAATGGACAAGTATTTAAATAAAGTAGCCACGATTATTCTATGCGCAACCGCAACGGTATATGTGCACTAAATAAGTGGGCACGAGGGAGGGGCGTCGCCAATTATGTAACGGATTGCACCTATAGGGGCTGCTTATTATTGATAATCCATGTGAAAAGAATCAATAAATATTTGCATCTAATCAATTTTTGTTTGTTCATATGAGGAATTTTATAGTTATTATCATCATAGATTCTTAACCATGTATGATTCTAATGACAACAACACATTGTTTAAATATCGAGTAGGGAATATGTAAAAAACTTTCTTCACAGCTGAAACGAATTCATCAATTGTAATGAGAGGTGAGAGCCTCTTTGTGTTGAAATGAATCAATAGCTCTAAAGAAACCAAGATCCAGATATATATAACGGGATTGTTCGTAGGTTGACAACATAAAAAAATGTTGAATTCATTTTTTTCTCGTAGTTTCTGCAAACTCGACGTCATTAACATTTAAATGTGGCTTTATCTTGTTGAATGAAGACGGTCATAGAACATGGCCATTTTCTTTTGATTGAAGGCAATAATTTTTGGATTAAACATGACCGAATAACATTTTCAGTAATCGACGGAAAACTTCGTCTTTAAAGTTCCACCCGTACGATTTTTACTATTCCACTTGGTTCTTCCTCACATGAATGGACATATTCCAATTTTCCCATTGAGATTCTTTATTGAAGTGATATCGAATTGTGGAGGGGAGATAACAACTAGTTTTTAAGCTTTGCAATAAACCTTTTACTTTTGCAGGTTCAAAGGCTCTATTTACTTTTGTGACGCCTTAGACATGTAAAATCACTTTTCATCAATTTGAATTTGAATGTGCATGATAACAAACAAAGGTTTATATGTAAGTGTAGCTTTGTTGATCATTGACAAGCAAAACTCTAACATTGCTTTCTTGTTGCCATCCGACAAATATAATTCACATGACTTGAGTGTGGCCTAATATGTCCTCCTTTGATTCTTCTATATACGGTGGATTTGCTGCATTCAAAGACTTAGATTACATTTATTCAAGAACGAAAATGATAGCTTTCATCCATTCTAAATCTACTTCAACTCTCTTGCAACCAACCCATTTCACAAGCTTCTAGAAAAATCTGGTAGATCACCATTTGTAGTAGTAAAACATTTCGTGTCATGCCAAATTTGAGAAACTGGTCCAGTAGATATAGAAAAAGAGTTTATGACTTTTGAAATGACTCCTCTTGCTAACTTTCCATCTTGGCTTTGTTGGAGTAGCATTTAAAAAATAACTCTCTTTTATTAAATGTGAAATTTTTCCTTTTTTTTTTTTTTCTGTTGACATCGATATATATCTTCTGAAGTTGTCATGGTATTCCTGATAGAGTTAACATCTTTCGAAAATGATTCAAATCAATCAACGTATTTTGTGGTGAAAGCAAATACACATCATCGGGTGAGGGGAAATTTTTNTTTTTTTTTTTTTTCTGTTGACATCGATATATATCTTCTGAAGTTGTCATGGTATTCCTGATAGAGTTAACATCTTTCGAAAATGATTCAAATCAATCAACGTATTTTGTGGTGAAAGCAAATACACATCATCGGGTGAGGGGAAATTTTTGAGAGTATAAAATATAAAATTTTGAAATAGAATAACTTTATTCGAATGATA
>CAIGRN010167659.1:0-17029 GCA_903798345.1 Fraxinus anomala | reverse complement strand
AAAGATGATACTTGGTTGTGGAATAGGAGATTAGGTCATGTGATCATGGTTCTATCAAAAATTTCCAAAAATTATTTTGCCAAATGATTGCCAAACTTAAAATTCGAAAATGATAAAGTTTGTGATGCTTGTCAATTTAGAAAATAAGTAAAAAGTTCTTTCAAATCGAAAGTACACTCATTACAACTTCTCCATATGGATCTTTTTGGACCATCTAGAATCGCGAGTTTGGCTGGAAAACATTATGCTTTTGTAACTGTTGATGATTTCTCAAAACTCACTTGGGTTCTTTTCTTGAATTTTAAGGATGAAACTCTAAAGACCTTCAAACATTTTTGTAAAAAGATTCAAAATGAAAAAGAATATTCAATTTCAACTATTAGAAGTGATCATGGTGGAGAATTCGACAATCTCACCTTTGATGAGTTTGTAATGAAACTCGATATGAACATAATTTCTCGACTCCTAGAACTCCTTAACAAAATAATGTAGTAGAAAGAAATAATTATACATTACAAGAGATGGCTAGAACAATGTTTAACGAAAATAATTTACCAAATATACTTTTGGGCCGAAGCTGTTAATACAACTTGTTACATTGTAAATAGAGTTTCGGTTAATCGTAAGAAAACGAAAACTCCCTACGAGCTTTGGAAAATAGAATTCCCAAAATTAATTATTTTAAAGTTTTCGATAACAAATGCTTTATTTTGAATACAAAAGAAAATTTCGGAAAGTTCGATTCAAAATCTGATATTGATATTTTTCTAGGATATTCATTGACTAACAAAACTTATAGAGTATTTAACAAAAAAATTCTAGTCTTTGAAGAATCCATGCATGTCATATTTGATGAGACTAACCCACTTGATCGTAAGAAAAGAATTGGCAATGATGTAAGTTTGAAAGCTTCATTTGAACAAATGAACATTCAAGACCAAAATAAGGACGTTCCCAACAAAAAATAATCAAAGGAGCCCAATGTTCAAAGAGTGACGAAAAATCAACCGAGGCTCAAAGTGATCCCCTGCTACCAAATGAATGAAAGTTAGTTCATTCTCCCTCGAATACATGGTTATCAGTTTATAAAAGATATGGGGAATATAAATTGCATGATAAATAATTAATCATACTCTACAAATCATCTTGTTTGTCATAATAAAAAATGGGAAAATTATTGACATATGATTGATTTTGAGTTTGGATTATAACAAACAAATTATTCTTATATCTAACATTTATATTTGAGTCTTCATTGATACATATTACGAACTTGGTCAAAATCGAGCATTCACAATCAAACTTGGAAATCGAGCAATTACATTAGGAACAATTGGAGCAAATCAAGTATTCGCACCAAATTCAAAATAGAGCAACAAAACGTGCAATCGCGCCAAATCAATCGAAGATATTAGACTTAAATGATTCGAACTCATATGTAAATGTAAAACACTTTAATTCATAGCAATAAATAATTACAAGCTCGTAAGTTCCTCTTTTATGCACGAAATAAACTTTGCACAAAAGTACTCGCATAAAAATTATTTTCGATGTGACGAAAACCTTCACTTGACTTTTGAACTCTTTTCTAATGACACTTATTTTGAAAAAGTGAAGTGAAAATATCCCTAAAGGATCTACACTTACAAAGTAATCAAGAAAATGAAAAACCAGAGATTTTCCGTCTGGCGGATGTTCAGTAGCTCAATAGTCAAAATTTTAATCATTTTGATTTCTGACACTCAACGGCTAGTTCAGTCATCTGGTATAGTGGTGGATGTCCGGTAGGGATCGTCCGATTGGACAAAGAATTTCACGCTCTTGATTTCTATAAATACCAACCCACTTACCATTTATTACAATCATTCAAGAGCATTCAATTGAGATTCTTTTAAGCTAAAATTGCATTGATCCCTCATATCATTTATTAACAAATCATTTTGGCGTTGAAAAATCTTTGATCAAATTAACTTTTGAAAAATCATGCTATACATCAAATTTTTTCATACCTAATACTTGAGCTTTATTTATTACTATCTTTTAAAGTGTTAGCCTACTTCTCTTCTTGTACTCAAATTTTGAATCTATTATTCATTAAGAAGAGAGATTTCAGTACTAAATTTATTTGGATTGTGGGTCGTGTTGAGGTCCCGTAAAACTTAACGTTGTAAAAAGATCGATACTCCTTACTTGTAAGTCACCAAAAGTTTTGTAAAGTATTGAATTACACAACAAGTTAATCAACTTATTGAAATTGGCATTACTCGTGTTGGAGAGATTGGTAACGAAGGAAGTAGATCAATGAGTTAGATCGAACCTCCATAATCACATTGTTTGCACTCTCTATCTACTTTTACTTATTTCTTTCATATTCGTACTTGCTATTTGAATTTATTTATCTAGCTATCACGTGCTTGATTTTAAGTTAATTTTTCAAAAAAGTTTTAATTACCAATTCACCCCCATTTGGTTAGCTATTCTTGGACTTTTAGTAAATTGTATAAATTACGCATGTTTGAAAAGTGTCACTAAATTCCATTAAGCAAGTCTCAAAACCTTGATTTAATGAAGAATGACATGCAAAGAATCACTCCTGAAAGTATGAAGTTAAATCCAGTATTACTAAGACCTTTTAAACATAAAAGCTCATAATAATTTATTTTTTTCTTTTGTATATTTGAGCCCAAATTTAAATGAAAAATACATTTCAAAATAGTAAATTAACGAAAAATGTATGATTAAAAAATGACTCTCCATAAGTTAACAATGACCCCCTAAGTCAAATATCAATAAAAAATTTAAATTTTTAAAATTTTCCCCATAACTCATTTACTCAAATTCCTGAAATAAATACTAATCTTTCCTCATTTTTGTCACGAATATCAAATAAATGGATAAGTAATATATATGAATAAAATATATATGAATGAGTTAAAAAATGTACATGTACAATTATGCAAAATCATGCAAAACATGTGATGGAAGAATAAAAATTAACCTGAAGATAACTATTTTTATTTTTCATGAATTTTTAAATGTATCATCATGAAAAATTATTTGCTTATTTGCACATGTACAATTTATAAATAATAAACATTTTCCACATAACTTATTTTAAACTTAGATGTAGTAAATTGTATAAGTAATGCATGTGTGAAAAATGCCACTAAATTCCATTAAGCAAGTCTCAAAAACCTTGAATTAATGCAAAATGACATGCAAAGAATCACTCCTTAGAGTATGAAGTTAAATCTAGTGCTACTAAGACCTTTTAAATAAAAAAGATCATAATATTGTTTTTTCTTTTCTATATTTGAGCCAGATTTTTATTAAAAATACATTTTGAAATAGTAAATTGATGAAGAATGTCAGGTTAAAAAATGACTCCCCCTAAGTTAACAATGACTCCTCCTAAGTCAAATATCAATAAAAAATTTAAATTTTTAAAATTTTCCCCTAACTCATTTACTCAAATTCCTGAAATAAATACTAAGGGGCTATTCTCTTTGTATTTCAGTTTTGTATTTTGAGTTTTGAATTCATTTTATATTTTGAGTGTTTATTTTGAAATTTTTGAAAATGTGTTCTTTTTGACATTTTAAAAAATCGTTTTGAAAACACCCAAAATACGTTTTGAAAATTTTGACTTGATTATGACTGAAAACACCCAAGACGACAAATTTGGCATTTTGTGTTTTCTTTGTAAATTTTTAACTTATTTTCAAAAATGCGTTTTTGAAATGGAAAAGAGAATGCGTTTTCACTATTTTGAAAAATCGAAAACAGAAAACAACTTGAAAATGGTAAAGAGAACATACCCTAATCTTTTCTCATTTTTGTCACGGATACCAAAAGAACAGATAAAGTAATAAACATGAATAAAAATTATGTAAAATTATGCAAAATATGTGATGGAATAATAAAAATTTTCCTAAGATAACTATTTCTATTTTTCATGGATTTTTAAATGTATCATCATGAACAATTGTTTGCTTATTTACACACGTTTATAAATAATAAACTTTTTCCACATAACTTATTTAAAACTTAGATGTAGTAATTTGTATAAATTACGCGTGTGTGAATAGTGCAACTAAATTCCATTAAGCAAGTCTTAAAACCTTCAATTAATGCAAAATAACATGCAAAAAATCACTCTTTAAAGTATGAAGTTAAATCCAGTATTACTAAGACCTTTTAAGTAGAAAAGCTCATAATAATATTTTTTTTTCTTTTGTATATTTGAGCCCTATTTTTATTAAAAATACATTTGAGAATAGTAAATTGATGAAAAATGTGTGGTTAAAAAATTAAAAAAATTGTATTTGTGTGTAATATTATTTTATTGAAAAATCTGGTTGAAAAGAAGAGAGAAAAAAATGTATTTTTGAAATAATGGGAATCAATAAGGCCTAACTTTGCTTTCTCCATATATCAATAAGAACACATGTATAATTTTTTTCTCTCAATTTTTTTTCATATCTTCTTGTCTCCATTAAGCAACTTAATGACCCCCCTATAACAAGTTTTAGATCGATGGCTCCAATTCAAATGACAATATGGCACCAGATTTTAAGATACTCTGCATCCTAATTGCACATGTCAAAATGCTACAAATACAAGTATAAAATAAATCCCACTTTTTCTAATCAAATAACTCAAATCTTCTTGAAGTGCACTACTCTTTTCTTTTGTAGGAAATATACAAGAGTTAGGTCAACTAGGTAAAATGTCATTCTATATTCAAAGTCAATTCACTACGTAGATGATCGTCATACATGAACTTTACTAGTACGTGATTACAAAATAACATGTCCAAATAAAAAAAACCAATTTTTGAGTAACGGGTAAAAAATAAATAAATAAACTCCTAATTTACAAGGAACACACATTCATGCATGAATATATAAAAACTCATGAATTATGAAAATCCATACACCTTAATACCTAATCAATGAGACACACAAATGCTCTTACCATCAAGAGCAACATAAGAAATATCGCAATTATCAACATCACTTAGACTTGTGAGTTCACTCTTCTTACCTAAATCTTCTTAGAAGAATATGTAATCTTAGTCAATTGAGTTAACAATTTAGTCAAGTGACTTAATTGGTTAGTTAAAAGCCTAACATGAGTAGTTAGATCTCGATTGTTGTTCATAACCAAGGATTTACGACACTTGGGGTCTAATGTGACCTAAAACACCACAGTTATGACGTGTGAAAATGAACCTAGAACCAACTTTATGTTGAGGTACCTTATGCTGCACATGTAATCTAGGTCTAGGGCTAGCAACATTTTTAGGCTTGAAAGGGACATGAGCTAATTTTGTTTTAGAAGATGAAGCATCGTGGATACTAAGCTTATTCAATCCCAACATATTGTCAATTTTCTTAGAACCGCTAGTAAATGATTGAAGTTATGCACTAGATTTCTCAAGATCACTAGTAAGATGCTTAACCTTAGCATCTAAGTACTCATTCTCTACCCTTAATTTATTCAATATTCTAATAGACTCCTCAAATTTCCCTAAAAAGGCTCTTCTTTCTCTAGCTCAAGCTTATGTAACTTCTCAAAGGCAACAATATTGACCTTTTTCAATTTAAGACAATCCTTAAACAACTCATCAAATGCTTCATAAATGTCACGCTCATCTTCTGACCCTTCATGTGAAGTTTCAGATTTCTCTAAATCCTCAAGTGACTTACTCTTAATCATAGATGTGATTGCCATATAATTCCTTATCTCATCAAGATTGGACTTTTCACTTTGATTATCCGAGCTAAACTCGTCATCAGTGAAAGTAGTATTCATAGCCTTACGTAGGACACCTAACAAACTTCTTCCAAGAATCTCTAGTATTACTCATCTCTTGAATATCTTTCTTAGATGTACTAGAGTCACCATTAAATCTCTCATTAGGTTTCTTATTATACTTAAAGAATTACTTGAATTTCCTGGCAAGGTAGGTAAAGTTCTCATCCTTAAGTTTCTCATCATCAGTGGTGTCACACTTAGCTTTCCTAACTGTTTTGAGGATTAAGAATTTGTCTTTCTTAGATTGAGGCAGACTAAGTTCATAGGTTTGAAGAGATCATACGAGTTCCTTTATTTTAATTGCATCTAGGTTCTTACTCTCTTCAGTAATAGTCACCTTAAATCTATATTTTTCAGGTAGAAATCTCATAAACTTTCTCACCATTTTAACCTTAGGAATTCGTTCACCTAACTCAAAGCTAGAGTTGACTATATAATTTAATTTAGCATAGAAAGCAGCAAAAGACCAAGTAGAAATATCGATGGGGTAACTACACCTGCAACAGTGATAGTAGGGGCAGTCCAACCTTTTTGGAATACGCACCCAAATCCTTTCATCTATAGATTTAGAAATACTCTCATTCTAATAATCATAGTTACTACCATCAAAATAAGAAGGAACGGAAAAATGATTGACTCTTATGGACAAATAGGGTCAAGGAACGTAATTAAGGCTCTGATACCACTTGTAAGTTCAAATTATTTATACCTAATGTCCGAAATTAAACAATTAAGAGCAACAAGTCACTTATTGATTGTCTTTAATTGATTAAGATTAAATTAAATTTAATCATACGTGGCAATCAAGTATTTTAATCAATGAGATCAAAAGCAATAAATAAATTTAACACATATATGAACATGACCCTTCTACAGGATCAAAAACTTCCGAAAAAACTTTTCACCAAACTTTATTGGAAAAGTTAACTTACAACTAGTCCGACACTGCTAAACCTTAACAAACTCTTACCACATAGCTAGTAAATCACCAAGGAATTCCTTTGGTTATGCGTTCTACGCTTTTCAGAACCCTGGACCACTTTTCTCTCTTGTGGATCTTCAAATACGAACTCGTCCTTCTCCAACCGAAACTTAGGTTACTTTCTTCGATCTTCATAACTCTGATAGATATGTTGGAAGTAGGTGTTTTGATATTTGATCAGTAGATCTTTCTATATTTTGATTTGTAGTAGAATATAGAGAATTATGGCTCAACATACCAAAGTATGTTTGGGATGAATTATGAATAAGTAATCAAGGGGTTGAATCAAGAAATAATGTTCTCTGTAATGAAAATAACGTTTCAACACACCTTTAGGACGATCTATCTTTAGTATTTATAATATGAAGTAATTGGGGGTGAAATCAGATAGGAAAACAAGCTGTTTAATCGAAACAAGATTTACCTAGATATACGATGCTCGAGCATCAGGCTAGCGTCAAGCTAACATCAAGGTTTTGCTTCAATTTGCGTTGCGTCCTTCAAGTGGGAAAGTCAACTATTAGCTAGCGTCTGTAGGTCCATTCGTTAATCTTCTTGAATTGTTTTTAACTCCTCTTAGGACTCTACTGGCCCCAACTCTTTTTACTCCAATTATAACTAAAATGACCTATATTTTGGAAACTTTTTTGACATGTATTACAGTTCAAATAATTAGATTTTGGATACTGATAAAGCCAATCACAATACAATTCCAATTGGACCTAACAGAAGTTGTAAAAATAGATTAATCCATTTTTGTGAAGTTTACAATAATTGGTACCCAAAAAAAGTCACTCTACAATTCCAAATCCAACATCGTAAACATTGTTGCATCCTTCAAGAATTTGGGTAGGCGGTGAGGGTTCTTCCAAATTTGTAGGTCGAAGTAGTATATGCTTATAAGTAAAAAACTGGTATAGGGCGATAAAATATTAGATTTTTGCAAATAAGCAATGATCCGACTTGGTCATATCATTTTGGTTGCCAATTATCTAAGCCTAATTTGGCTTTCTTTTCCCGAAAGATGGAAATTAAATTCCATTTCCACCTTTTTACATGTTTGATTGATTAAATTTTTCATGAAATTGATTTTCCACATTTTTTTTTGGTTTTTGAGGAAAAACTTTCCCCATGAGTTCGGTGGGAAAAACTTTTTAGACAACTTTTTTATTTTTTATTTTTTTGGCAATGGAAACAAATTTTATTCCCAATTGTAACAAATTATATCTCTTTAATGGACAATTTCATAAAAAAATAAAGTCAAACGAACAACAAAAGATCCAAAATTTCAATATTTTTCAAGTGAAAATTATACCAATTAATTGACAATTCCCAACAAAACAAGTTTTAGACAATTTAATTCCCTGAAATTCATTATCTTTTCACCCAATTCAATTCTTACAATTAAACGAACCCTAAGAGTTTTATAACTTAATCTTTCAGGATATATTAGAAAAAGTTTGTCAACAAATTATTTGACAAGGGATTTCTTTTTCTAATTATTTGACAACAAACTGGCCAGTTTATGAATCGAACAAATATAATTTCCAATTAATTATTTTATAATTCTCAGTGAGTTTTATAGCATATTAAAGTACTTTTTTAAATCATTATGAAAGCAATAGTTAATATTTCAAAATTTTGTTGGAAAAAATAAATAAATTGAAGGGTTGATTTTGACATAAATTTTGAGTGGGAATCGTTTGTTTATTGTGGAAGGTCATGATTGATTTGTGTTCTTCTCCGTGAGAACATCAAAACTATATATTTACTTGTAAAAAATGATGCTCGGATAAATGAAAAATTGGAGCTCAAAGTGATAAATTGAAAGATATTTTGTGTTGAACGGAAACTAGTTAAAATTATCATACATAGAAAATTGGATAAAGACAATGACCACTTTAAATATGATTACATATTAGAAGGGTGTATCTATGTATAGCATAGATGCTCTCTCCACGCGCGCCTGTGTGCGCTGGGGAGGGGGGGTCCAAATCACGAACCGAAAAAATTATCGAACCTTGAACTTGTGTGTAGACGTTACTCGTGTACATGAACATTGGACCAAAATTGGCCCTTAAGAAGGTCCACATTCTGTCTTTATTTTATTATTTCTCCAAATAAAAAAGCCTTTCAAATTATTTTAACTCCTGAAACTCATGTGATTATGTCTGTGTTAATGGAGAGATTAACAATCAGATTAATGGTGGCCAATGACATAACTGCTTGATTGTTAATTCTCTATTACAGTCTATTTATTTAGTAATCTTCATCCTTTACAAATACAAGGAAAAATTTCTCTTATTTGCATATAACAAAATTTTATCTCTCGTCTCTATCCGTAATTTTCATTGTATGTCAAAGTCTTGGTGGTGATACTGTTCAGACACTAAGTCAGCTCGTCGGAATAGCATTTGAAGTGCTCATATTCTACTGATTTTTGGTTGTATCTTGCGAAATAGACGCTCGAACTAAAACTCAAGCACTTACGATGAGGGGAGAATCCGTTTTAAGGAAACTGTGTTTATATAAGCCCCAGTTTCAAAGCTCATTTGATTTTTATTTCCTACAATTTATATTACTTGTTTTGTTTTCTTTATTGTGATTAATAAAATTATTTAATCTCTAATATTTTGGCTAACATTCGGTTAGTTAGCTGTCCAACCAGTATTTGTTTATACATTATGTGTTTAGTCGGTATGCTTCCATACAGTTAGTTAGTTGTACAGCCGGTATCCGGTATTTATTTTTATTGGTAAGTTAGTTGCACATCCGATATGTATCCATCCAATTTTTCTGTTCATACGATAAATTAGTTGCACAGTCGGTATGTATCCATCCGATATTTGTTAAGTCGGTATTCATTTACTATTATTTTGTAACAAATTTCAATTTCTTTATTGTTTAATGCCACAAAATTAATCTCTTTGGCCAATTTTTCTACTACATTGAGTGTAATTTTTGAATAAAAACAAATTTTGCTGAATATCTTTCCTTTGCCATTTAACACACTACAAGTTGTAAATTGATTTATGGATTTCAAGGAGTATCTACTGCAATAAGCGTTTTATCCTTGCACTCTTACTTTTACTTTGTGCACTTGGTTTCGATTGTAGTTCAATATTATTCCTGTCATCAATCAAAATAGGTGTCAATATTTAGTTAACACCATTAGATTGGTGTTGCTTGTATATAAAATATATTGTATATCCATGAGAATGTTTGGCTGAACTTCGAAATTGTTGAGTCAAAAGACCTAATCACCCGTTGAGCATCCACCAACGGTATAAAGCTCAAACACTAAGCACCAATCAAAAAATCCAAAATAACCTCCAACGTGCACATTCTACATTAGAATTATTTCAAGGCTTATAATTTATTTGCATCCTTCAAATTCATGTGAAATGATTTAAACTGAAAAGTTTCACATATTTACCTTTTGGTTCTTGAACTTTAAAAAATTTCAATTTAGTCCTTGACCTTTTGTTATGCACCATAATAATTTCATGCCATATACATATCGAGTAAAATATAGAAGGCTTAAAAGTTCTGAATATTACAGGGATGACTATTGGGGTAGTGCAGAGGAAGCCCTCCTCATCCATAGGATCATTCGTGATCGGATAATATTTGACGAGAAGTTTTGTGTCCCTATTTAAAAACCTTTAAAATTAAATCAAATTAGAAATTATTTGATTAAATATTCACTTTTTGTTTTTTATTAAAAAAATTCCATTCTAATTATATCAAGGGTGGAAACTTTTGAAAAACTCCAAAGTCCAAACCTTAATATTATCAGAATGGACAAATACATGGACCGTGAATCGTGCAGCTTTGAGAAGGGTGGAATGTGCATTGAATTCAGAGGCCCATTTTTATTCACTGATCACTCACACACTCTCTCTCTCTCTCTCTCTCTCTCTCTCTCTCTCTCTCTCTCTCATTTTCAACTTTGAATCTGTGCATGATTTGGTACCTGCCATAAATTCGTTTCCGCGTAGAAAGATGAGGGAAAGAGTTGGAAAGTAATACACGCACAAATAAAACGAAGTGCATAATTCCTCGACCGACATATTTTAATGCTATTTTGATCAACTGGAATTATAACCTCAACTTAAATGGCATGACACTAAATGAAATGTGGATATGTGAAGTTATATAAATCATTTAGTTCCACATTTCATTTAATCTATCATCTAGTGTCACTTAGGTTGAGGTTACAATCCCAATGTAGTTACGTAACATTATTCTTTATAAATAAAGTTTTAAATGGGCTAAATAGAACGATAACTTCTTTTACGATAACTTATTTTCTAATAAGTATCGTCTACTCTTATATACATAATTTAACTAACAAACGAACCGTAATGACATCATAAACTCGGAAAGACTAGAAAAGAAAGACGTGGCAAACCAAATATATTATAAATGTATATTTTATATTTCAATTTTTAAATTAGTTTGTTTATTTTATATATATATTGTAACGTGGTCAACCTTGTAGTTGGCTATATGAAATGAACAATGGAATGACATCGAATACATGCTGTTTTGTCTTGATACTGCCTTTAGTTTTGGCCTTTTGTTCTAGAGCTAAACTTGTAAGGTATTGAAATGTGTGCTGGCTCTATTATATGCTCGAAACTCGAAACTTATATAATAATGCTGTTATTGCATTGCTCTGTATCCTTAAGATTGATGGAGAGAGAGAATTTAACTCATCGACTTGTCATATTCGAAGGTAGAGTAATGTTATGTAGTATTATTGGTGTTAAAAATATAACATATAAATGTAACGTTGGACCTCATTCTTATATTGTTCAATGAATTCGATGCACGGAAAGTATACACGGAACTTTGATTGAGCCAGAAATGGCATATCATTCTAGGCTAGGAAAATTTGATCTTTTTGAATGAAAAATATTATTTATTATTAGTAGAGATCATTAACAATTTGGGTTACAGTTGAGCCTCCTGATTCATTGTTCAATATAGTTAACTGGGATGAAAAATAGTTTTGAAATTTTTTTTCCATCTTAATTTTATATAATCTTGTTTATAAAATAGCATTTCAATTTTTATTAGTGGGAAATCAAAGTGTAGCCTCCATTTGCACACCATCTCACCCATGTGTGACACAATCTTTTATGGCCCTCTTAAATCTTACCGTGTCAGCTCAATATTTCGTGATCACGTGTAAAGAATGTGCTAATGTATGAAGTTCCACATCAATCGAGGTATGTATGTGTATATGTACTAAATTTGAATCTCTTTAATTTGAACTCAAAAGAAACTCAATATAAAAGTAGCTTTTAAGTATAGTTAAATTTGTTTGACAAGACTTCTATTTCTTATAAAATATATTTTTGAGAAATCATTTTAAACCATTTTATTCTAAAAGTTCTTCTAATCAAATAAAGCAGTTTCAAAACATTGTCTAATATGGTCAAAATCAACTTTTTAGTCTCAAAATCAACTTTTGACTTTTCAAAAGTCCTGTCAAACCGACCTAAATATGCTATTGATAGCATGGAATAAGATTAATTAAAGTACAATAGTATCTAACACATATACATTGAAAAAAAAATTATAAAAGAGTTTTTGGTAACGCATTTTATTTCCTTACTTTTTAACCACATATTTCGCATCATATCACTATTTAAAATATATTCTTTTCTCAATAATATCTATCAAACACACCCTTAGAAAAATGAGCAAAAGTACAAAATGGTGTGTTACTGTATTTTACAAACAAGAAAAACAAAAAAGACTTAAACTTGTTCAAACCCACTTTAGCCCATCTACTTTCTAAATTCTTGACCCATTTCTAGTCCATATGATAAAAGATGAGCTTGAGCCCAAGTCACGGACTCGTTTTTTGTCATCCATTTGGTGGTGAATATTTTCTATCATATGATATCGTAAAAAATAATAAAATGGATTTAAGATTTCAGATTATTGGTCTCATGAATATTACTATTTAATCATTGCTTTAATAAATTTAACTTCAATTCAATTGAAAACAATTAAATGTCGTTTTTATTTTTATCCTAAAGAATGTTGTAAGGAGATTCGATTAAATATTTCAAGTGAATTTATAAAATCAAATGTTTATCTATGTTTAGATGCATGATATAATTTGTGAAGAAAAGCAAGAATTAAAGGATGATATATTAGACCAATCTATCCTTGATTAGGCTTGCGCTTTTTAATAGTGGAATAAATGTTTCGTTTTGACATCATTTTTGTGGTATCACTACAACAAAAGTAAAATTTTACAATATGCCTTAAATGTGTACCTTAATAATTCAAGTAATTAAAGTATTTACGGAATACATGATTATATATGAGTTGATATCTATAATTTTGTTCTTTAATTATTATATGTTTGTCAGTAATCAAATAAATAAATGATTAAAAAAATTAAATTGATATTTACGGCGCGAATATGAATATCGTAAAAAAGTTAATTAACGGCGTTCTTTAATACATTCCTTAAAAAGATACATCTTTTTTACGGCGTGCATATGTACATCATAAAAGGAGGCATCTTTTACGGCATGCATATGTACACTATAAAAGGAGGTATCTTTTTAAGGCGTGTACATGAACGCTGTAAAAGGTCAGTTAACGACTCCCATTTCGTTCTTTTACGACATGCTCTCTATGTTGTGGAAGAAGGTGAGTACTTACCATATTGCTTTATATATGACGCTCAATTGTACACCGTAAAATACTTTTTAAGGCATGCTTGTTGTAAAATGCAAATTTGTTGTAGTGTACAAAAACTATACCATATGCTATGTGGTAATATTTTGAACATGTCACATTGGACAAAAGATGAACGAACTACTACTGGTAGCAATTTGATATTGGTCAATCTCGTAGAATAGGTTACCATCACTCGTTCTGGGTTAGAGGAGTCATAACTTATAGGGGGTACCACGTCGCCCCGCCTATACGGGGCACCATGTCGTCCCCTGTTGCCTGTTCAACACGAATAATCTTTATAGTTAAGTACTTATTTATAATTCAAGTGGTCCAAATCTCTATAGTTGGGTGCCACGTCGCATCAATTCAACAAGAATAATCCTTATAGTTAAGCACTTATATATAATTCAAGTGGTCCAAATCTCTACAATTGTTATCGGCCTGCATTTCAATATAATAGTGTTTAAAAATAAATGATTATAAAGCTTTGTTATTTAAAAATAACAGCGTTTTTGATCGATAAATGATGTGGAGTTGTTGTGAGATGAACTTCGCTGTTCTCCTTGATGTGGCTGGTTTTTCGTGAACTCCGATCAGTGATTGTTTCTGCAAATTGAGGTCGGGCTTTCTCCCCCATTGTACATCCGGCGTGAGAATTAGTAGTCGATTTTAGGGAGTAAGTAAAGAGTATATGTGGATTTAATAAGTTTGGGTTTCAAGAAAAATATCTTTCTCACATTGAGGATATTTATAGCCCCTGATGAAATGCCCCTATTACGGTTAAACGTTCCACGTATCCCATGCAAACCTTTTCACTTTCCCTATGTTCTAGCATGGGGACCCCCACTCGTCAAGTGATTGGTTGTACTCATGTCCACTGTCGGGTGGTTTTCGTCCAATCCCTTGTCATTTGAATAGTTGAGTGAAGCATTGACCTCATGGTGGTATGCAACCTATGCGAACGTAGAGGGCTCATGGGGGTCGACAGTCTCATGATGGTAGGTGGCTATGATGTGGTGCTCTACATGGGGTGCATATTAGGTAGCACTTACCACAACGTCCATCGTAGATAGTTATTAACACCATCCTATATCACTCGCCCATCTACCCTTGCCGATGTTCATCGATAGAAGGTAGCCTCTTCAAGCTGGTCAATTAATTAAACCCCCCAAATTTTTTTGACTTCTGATATAAACGGGTCGATCAGTTCAATTGACGTAGAATGACAAAAAAAAAAAACTGCACAAGTGCATTCCCCAATTGGGCTTTAGTTTTGGGAGGAAATTTCCCCCTAAAAAATTCAAAATCCTCCACTATTTAAAGAGGAGTGTGGGCTCTTATTTCACTCACTCTTCTCATTTGTCAAAATTTTCATCCTCCTCATTTTTTCTCAAGGTATCTTCCTCTCCTCATCTTCCTTCATCTCATTTTTATCATGTATAAAAAGTTCATTTCTTCTTCATTCTGCGAGAGTGATGGTGAGAGAGTGCATAAATCTGTTGACCTATCATCGGATGGGTTAGCCAAGGCCAACATCGGCCTCACCAGTCGACCAGCTAGTTGACCGCCAATCTGCCTACCGACTAGCAAGGTCAGTCCACGGTAGACCAGCACGTCGACCCGGCTGGTTGATAGTCGACCGGCCATGTTGACACTCGCGTTCATGATGTTCAAATTTACGATGGTTCCGATAGTCCATCCCATTCGACTGAGTTTCATCCCTTCCAATCGAGTTCTCCCAAAAGACACATTGGTTTGACAAAGTCCTTAAATCAAAATTTAGAGATAGAGCGAGATGCTGCGGGTGAGGAGGTGATTCTTGAAATTCCAAAATGTTATAGTCTTTACAATTCCCCCATCCAAATTGGAAAAATCATTAAGAAAATACGAACTTGTTGATCAATATGTGTATAGAGCCCCTAATCATAAAGAAAGACTTCTCGGGTCTGACCCTCGTGAGGTCGCCGTATATAAGGATATTAAGGATGGTGATTTTTGATTTTCTATCCATCATTTTTTCGTCTCGTTATTCAATGAGTTTCACCTCACCTCTAGCCAGATTAATCTCAACGCGTGGAGAAAAGTGCTATATTTCCTATACATTTTCCTTAGTAAGAAAATTTCACTTTCAATGGACCTCTTTAGGTGCATTTTCGAGATGCATGAGCTAGTCCAATGCAACGCCTTCGTTTACTTCACCACTAGGGTCCCATTGCACTTTCCCAAGTTTAGAAATTTCAGCAGTGGGTGGAAGTTTCGGTTCTTCTTTGCTCGACCTAATGAGGGTCAATTCCCTTTCAATACCGATTGTAGGCATCCTTTAATTCGCCTTTTCAATAATGAGGTCGAGATCACCCCTCTTTTAAATGTGCAAATTCAACAACTGACTAAAATTCCACCCTTTGCACCCGACCTAAGGTCAGTTTTGACAATGAGGAATATGTTGCTAGTGGGAACATTCATCATATTGGTAGGTCCTTTTACTTTGCTTGCATTTTTGTATACGTGAATATCTTAACTTGTCTTAATTTGTTGGTCTTGATTGCCTCGATTAGTTGCGTGCAGATATGAATTTTGATCTGGACGAGGTATTGAAGTCTCTGCTCGGGCTAGGGAGCGATGAGGGATTCATCCTTGCTGATGGTAAGTTCTTATATGTTTCGCTTATAGTTTTACTTTTGTGCATCTCATGACTTATTGCTTTGTAAACTTGATAGACTCCACCTTGTGTTTATAGGAATGGAGTTCAATTTAGAGGAAGCCATGGACTCCTTGGTAGGATATGATCGCGAGAGCGATGATGACCCATCTTCCATTCCATTGAAAAGAAAGAGGAAAAACAACGAGAGAGCATTGCGCAGTCCCGTCGAGGAGGTATCTCATCTTGTTGAAGAGCTTGTTGAAGTTATTTCACCCCTCGAGGCTGGAGGGGAGAGCTCGAGTTGTGTCATGATCGAGCGCGAGGGCTTTCCTATTCCAGACTTTAGATTCTCCCATCTCGGGACTATTCAGAGTAGAGAGCAATCAGATCCTTAGTTACGCCCGAGCGTGCCCAGGTCATCGCCGGGCACTCCACCGGGTGGAGTGCTAGCGACATTGAGAGAGTTTTAGCAGTCCACACTCAGAGGTAGATTTTCTATCATCCTTCTTTGGTTTTGTTGGTATACTGTTTTGTATATGCCCCGTAGTTATTTGATATCTTGTTTTCTTCAGGTTGTGGCTCTTCAGGTCGGGCTTGTCGAGTCAAGTCGCAGCCTATCATTAGAGTTGAAAACCCTTGCAGAAGACAAGAAAAAAGAATCTCACCAGTCTAAGAAGAAAATCTCCACTTTGAAGAAGTCTCTCGAAACTTCAGAGGCTCGTGCTCGTGAGCAAGAGGCGGAGATAGACAACTTGCACTCTTTTTTTGGCTCGGGCTCCCGAGGAAGAGGTGGAAAAGTATAAAGCTTTTGCTGAGTATGCTAATGACTTGGAGGCATCTGTGGAGCAGTACAAGTCATCATCTGATTTTGCCAA
>CAIGRN010167658.1:0-11194 GCA_903798345.1 Fraxinus anomala | reverse complement strand
ATTGTAAGGAATTCTATCTCTTTAATTGACAATTTTCATGAAAAATAAAGCCAAACGAACACCAAAAGATAGAAACTTCAACATTTTTCAAGTGAAAAATTATAGCAATCAAACACAATTAATTGATAATTTACAGTAAAATAAGTTTTAGGCAATTCAATTCCCTGCATTTCGTTTTCTTTCCACCTAAATTTCATCTTTGAATCAAACGGACCCTTAAAGATTCATTTGCAATCAACAACCCCTTTTTCATCAGGTCTTTTAGTCAAAATTCATGTTTTATTCTTTTTAAAGATTTCATTTCATTTGCATTGCTTCAAGTCAATGCTTAGAATCTTTGCTACTCATAGCTTCATTAAAAAATACAGGTTCATTTTCAATGAACCCTTGAATAGTAAGTAAAGACACTTCATCATCAAACCTCACGGGCGGTCTCACTTGTTTTCTTTGCCTATCTCGAGCAAGTTGATAATAATCTAAATATTGATTTATTTCCAAATCAGCTTCAGATTGTTCAGACTCTTCATTACTATGAGTTTCAACATCACCATCTCTAGTCTGAACATTAGGAGGTTGATTATCAACCTCAACTTGCTCCACCTCAATTTCAGTATCTCTCTATACTATCAGTCTGACTTAAATGTTTAGTGCTATTATCCATTTTCAAACAAGGTAGATCATTTTTATTAAACACAACATTTCTGCTTATAATGATCTTATATCATTTGGTTTCCCTTACCCATAGCCATACCCTTTTACTCATTCACCATAACCCAATAATACACACTTAAGTGCTCTTGGATCCAATTTCCCTTCAGATTGATGTGCAAAGGCTGCACACCCAAAGACTCTTAAATTACTAAAGTCAACAGGTTTTCCATTCCATATTTCTTCAGGAGTTTTAAAATGTATAGAACCAACAGGACTTCTATTAATAAGATAATTAGCAGTTTTTACAGCTTCTCCCCAAAATAACTTGGGAGGACCAGAACTTAAAAGTATGCATCTAACTTTTTTAAGTATAGTTCTATTCATACTTTCAACCAAGCCATTTTTTTGTGGAGTGTGTGTCACGGTTCTGTGTCTCAATATACCATGTAGTTTGCACAACTCATCAAACTTATAATTACAAAATTTAAGGCCATTATCAGTTCTTAACACTTTAATTCTTTTATCAATTTGATTTTCAATTAAAGTTCTCAGATCTTTAAAAGCAACAAAAGTATCAGACTTAGATTTTAAAAGAAAAATCCAATTTTTTCTTGAAAAATCATTAACGACCAGTAAGAAATATTTAAAACATGTATGAGTAGGCACACAAACTGGTCCCCAAAAATTAGCATGCAAATATTCAAGTATAACACATATTTATGCATTATAGGCAAAAAATGGTAATCTATTATGATTTCCTAGATGCAATAATCACAAAAACTTTCAATAATATATTTTCCAAAGGCACCTTGTTTTTTCAAAATCTACAACCATTTGTCACTAATATGACATAATCTCTTGTGCCATATTTGTCACTTATCATTTTGAATAGAGATTGCCGCTGAAGTGGAGTAAAAAAAGTTGTGTTAGCAAAATGTAAAGACCATGTCTCTTGGGAGCTTCAACAATCAAGTGAGAGTCCCTCAAGATTTTAATGTATCCCTTATTAATCATAATATTATAGTTTAGGTCATCTAAAACACCTAAAGAGATCAGATTTCTTTGAAGGTTAGGAACATACCTAGTTTTCTTTAAGACTAGTTGATTATTGTCCTTTACTCTTAAAGTGATAATTCATATTCCTTTAACTTGACATGTCATATGATTACCCATTAAAACTTGACCACTATTTACATTTTCAAAATCAGTAAACCACTCTTTATTAGGACACATGTGAAAAGTACAACCTGAGTCAATTCTTGACTAGGTTGATAGCTTACAACAATATAAACATTAGCCTCATTATTGCAGGCTAAAACTGCATCACCATCAATTTTAGACTTGTTTATATTATCATTAAGTCTTGTAGCACAATCTTTGATAAAATGACATTCCTCTTGACAGTAAACACACTTTTTACCTTTAATTTTTATTTTATCTTTCTGATTTCCTTTCTTCTTGTGTCCTAATTTCTTATCGAAGTTACTATTCTTGGGATTAAACTTAGACTTCACCATCATATTCATACCCTTAACAGCTCTTTCCTTTCAGATTTCAACTCTAACTCGTTATTTCTTAAGACATTAATGATCACATCAGTAGTTAGAGTTTCCTTACCATATTCAATTGTATTTTAACATCTTTATATTTATCACCAATTGAATTTAATAAAACCACAACCAGCTGTCCACTTGAGAGTCTCTCGTCACAGTTAGCTAGGTCACGGGATAATCTATTGAATCTATCAATGTTAGCTTCAAGGTCAAGAGATGGGTCCAGTTTAAAATAAAAAAATTGTTTCAGTAGATAAACCTTATTAGGAATGGTTTATTCAAATAAATGGTTTCCAATTTCGTCCATAATTCAGCAGCAGTCTTTGTTTCTCCAACTTCTCTAAGCACATTATCAGACAAATGCAGAAATATAGAACTCCATGCAGTTTCATCTTGTTCAGTTACTTTACTTGATTTAAGATCAGTTGGTCATGACTCATCAATAGTTTTTGCACACTTTTGTTGAAGTAAAAGAGCTTTCATCTGGTGAGACTAAAGTCTCAATTACCATTAAAAACTTCCAGTTCAAATTTTGAAGAATGCATAATTAAAAAATTTGAATGGAGAATTAATGTATGCAGATCAGGCAGAGCACACCATAAGTATATACAACAAGTAATAATCCTAATATCAACACTCAAGAGACAAAACTGAATTATACAGAGACTGCAGAGTTGTATAAACAATGTTCAGAATTTCATAGAGTTAATTCCAGGTAAGACAGTCACAGAAGACGTCTTAAAAACACAAGAGCAAGTACAAATTATCACAGTTTTCTATATACAAAATTAAAGTACACGTGCAGAAGCTTTGTATGAAGGTCCTTAACTCGAAATCAAGACAACCCTCAGATTCCAGACAACTCTTAAGGATTTTGGACAAAGAAATTGTCAAGAAAAGTGTTAGACCCAAGTTTAAAAAATGTTTTGCAAGAAACTTTAAAGTATAAGCAAAAATTTGTGCAACAAGTGCAAAATCGGAACGAACTCACCAAATCCCATTATTAGGGTTTCGGGAAATAAAATGAACAAACTGAATCAGGAGTCAATCTTTAAGATCTGCACATATTGGAGCCAAGAACCAACGTATGAACTCGCTAATACCACTGTAACAACCAAGTTCAATTTATTAGCCACTTTCAATCAACAAAACCCGAAATAAAAATGTACAAATCAACAGAAAACAAGTAAAGAACACGAGATTTTTGCTATAAGTCAAGAGGTTCAGAACCGGAGTTCTTAATCCCCTTTTGTGCTTTCGCCAATAGGAAGAAATCACTATATTAACCAGAACCAAGAAATCATTTAAAATTACACCAAGGCACTCAGACGAAATCACCCAAGATTACATTAAAATGAAATCCCTCAAACTGATCGAAACAGAAATCCACTCAAGGACACAACAATAGCCCTTTACTAATCACTCAAGATCTATACAAGAGACTACACGTATTATAAGATCAAAAAGGGTTTCCATATTTCTGAGTACAAAAGAACAGAGAAGATGAAGCAAATAGAAAGAACACAGAGAGTTTGAGAAGTATGAAAGATGAATTAAACCATCAAACTCAAACCCTAAGCGTATATGAGAAGTCTCCAAAAGGTCGGCCTATCCAACGGTTCATTGGGCGACACTTGGCGACATCTCAACCATCCAACCTTAAGTAAAAACGCATAAGGTAAAAACACGCTTTTAACCGGGTGAAAACAGAAGCCACCAAATAATCCAAGTAATAACAACAGTCCAATACAATAAAATAATCCAATCAGCATTCAGTCGATATCATCATTGTGCCATTTCTCCACAGTGGCCATATGCATAACATGCTTACCTGCACTTTCTATTCAATCATATCAAATTTCTAGTTCTTGTAATATCATTAGATAGATGGCCGAAGAATTGACCCTATTGTTTTAGAATAAATTTTGTAAAAAATGATTTATTTTATTTTATTTTTTAACGTGTGGTTAAAAATAGATTTTTTTTTTTTTTGAATTTACATGCAAAATAATATTTTGGTAGAATGTGTGATTGAAAAATGAATTTGATGAGATAAATTTTTAATAATGGGGCTTAAACACATGTTAAGGTTTTTAGTTGTTTTAATTTTTTATTTATTAAAAAAATTTAAAACTCGAATAATCTCTTCTATCAATAGAATAATAACATGAAATGAAAAATGGAAAGTTCACTTTCAATGTAAGAGTAATGTCCATTTTCATTATTGAATTTTACAAAAAACGAAGAAGAGAAGGATAACAATATGTTTCTCATCTCAAGACCCTTCCTATACAAAGAAATAACTTATCCTTTCATTTTCGAATTTTATCCAATGGTGTTGGCACGTGCTAGCCTTCACAAATTTCCCTTTTTAGAAACTTAGCACAACACTCGTGGAGTCTCTCAACCCACAGTACTTCCTCCCCCTTGAGGTAGAAGGTTTATGGAGGTATTCCACTGGTACAATCTTAAGCAGTTCAGAATCTTTACTGTTGGCCAGCTTTGATAAAGCATCAGCATATAGGTTATCAGCTCTTAGTATCTAGGTCAGCTCAAATTTCTCAAAGTAAGAGAGCAGGTCCATCACCTTTTTTAGGTATGATATCATGCATTTATCCTTGGATGTGAAGCTGCCATTGACTTGATTTACAACTAGCCGTGAGTCGCTACAAACTGCTAAGCTCTTGACCTGCATTTCTTTTGTCAATCTGAGGCTTGCTAGCAAGGCTTCGTACGCTGCCGTGTTATTGGAGGTCTTGAAACCAAACCTCACCGCGCAGTTGAGTTTGTGGCCTTCTGAGCTCTCCAACAATACACCAGCCCTAGAACCCGTTTCACCAAATGATCCATCAACAAACAGTTTCCAGGCTGGAGGGTTCGCTGGTTCCATCACCACATTAATGTCCATTGCCTTAGTGAATTCCGCTATGAAGTCTGTTATGACTTGCCCCTTCATTGAGGTTCCTAGCTGATAGAAAATGTCGAATTCATTCAATTCCACGGCCCATTTCATTAGTCTTCCTGAAGCATCTGGTTTCTGGAGTACTTACTTGAGAGTAGACTTGTTAACATGTGTATATCGTGGGCCAGAAAGTAGGGCCTCCATTTTCTAGAAGCAATCATAAGGGACAAAGCAAGTTTTTCCATATCAGTGTAACGCGATTCAGCTGGCCAGAGGGCCTTGCTCACATAGTAAAAGTGCAGTTGTGTGCTGCCTTCTTTCCTTACCAGAATTGAACTCATAGCTTCCATGCTTATTGCCAAATACAAGTGCAGCGCTTTTCCCTCCTCACTGGTTAATCACATAGCCCCAAAATTTCCTCGAAGCTACACCAAAAGTACACTTTAATGGGTTCAACTTTATTTGGTACTCCCTTAAGATTTTGAAAGTGGCCCCCCAAGTGTTCAATGTGATTCGTAGCCTTAAGGCTTTTCACAAGCATGTCATCAACGTATACTTCCATCGTCTTGCCAATAAGGTTGGGAAATATCCTGTTGACTAGCCATTGGTAGGTTACCTCAGCAATTTTTAGGCCAAATGACATGACTTTGTAGTAGTAGAGGCCTATGTCGATGATGAATGAGGTATTCTCCTCGTCAGCTGGGTGTATGGGATTTTGTTGTATCCTAAGTACGCATCCATGAAGCTCAAGAGCTCATGACCTGCAGCAGAGTCAACTAACTAGTCGATCCTTGGAAGCGTGCCGTTGGATTTTTTTACCAAGACTGGGTTGGAGACCCACTTTGGGTACATTGCCTCTCTAATGAACCTTTTGGATATGAGCTTTTGGACCTCTTCTTTCAAGGCTCCGTACATTTTCGGGTCTAAGGCTCTTCTCTTTTCCCTGTGATGGGTGAACGTAGGGTCTACGTTAAAACGATGGCAACTAAATTTGGGGTCACTGCCCACCATATCTTCGTGCTTCCATGCAAACATGTCTAAATTATTAAGTAGAAAGCCTTTAAGCATCGTCTTTTCTGTTGACTCAAGCTCTTTCCCTATTTGCAACACCCTTGTGGGGTCACGTGGGTTTGCCGGGAAAAAATTGAGTTCCTCCACTGGGGTCACTTGTGAGTTTGACTCGGTAACCCTAGAGTCCAAATCCACATCGATGACCCCTTCTTCAGGGGTATCTATTATGTTGACATCTTCCCTTTATTCAGAGGTAAGACCTTTTTCAAGTGCGTCAACCATTTCAGCATCTATTAGGACCATATTTACACTTTGGGGCTTGGACTTTCTCAAAGAGATGGGGTAGCATTCCCTCGAACCCATCTGGTCTCCTTGCACCGTAGTAATTTCTCTTTCAATGGGAAACTTCATACATAAGTGGTGTATGGAGGTAACAGCCCCAAGTTCTTTCAAAGCGGGTCGCCCCAACACTCCATGGTAGGTGAATCGGTGATCTACAATGAGAAATTCCATGAAGTGATGAGCTGTAAGTGGGGGTTCCCCCATTTCCATTGCCAACAAGATCATCTCCCTAGGAACAATGTTATAGCCAGTAAAACCATATAAAGGGCGATCATGGGGGTGAGCTCATGATCCACCATCATCTTGTCATAGGTGGTTCCAAATAGGATATTAATAGAACTCCTATTATCTACCAACATACGCTTAAGCCCATTTCTGGCCACGACGACTTATACTACTAAAGCATCGCAATATGGGTAATGAACCCCAATGGTGTCTTCCTGTGAAAAAGTTATTGGTGGGACGTTTCCAGATACATGAGTGATGCTACTGACTAAGTAGCTTGTCATGGGAGGATCTTTTGCTTCCATTACGTAATTTCTCTATGCATTTCTTGACTCTCATTCCACATTTGGGCCACCAATAATGGTGTCAATTTCCCTGATGGAGACGTTATTTGCATCGGCTGGGGGTTCTCTCCTAGGCTTTTGTCTGCCTCTTGGTCTATTTATTTCCTCCTCATGCCGAGGTAATTCATTTTTGCGACGTCGTCTCACCTCATCATGTCTAGGCTCTCTCCCATGGCTAGGTTGAGGTGCGTCCCTTTATACCTGATGGGTGTTTCTTCTCTCCACACGGGGGCCTGCTGGCTCTTTATGGTATGGTCTGGACATGTAGTCTTTGGTGCTGTGACTGTTGGTGCAGTATTGCCTATTTCTAGGCTCCCTATTCCTTTCCCTACCTCTTCCCCTGAATTGATTCGATTGTCTTTGAGCCTTTGATCCGACCTCTTCGTATGCCAAAGAGGGCACTGTAAGCGTGGCAGTACTAATTCTTGGCCTGAGGTGAGGACGATTTTATGTCCTGCTTGGGTCCATTGCTGGTTCATCAAGTGCGATACAATACCTCATTGCTATCTCTGAGGCTGTGGAAGTCCCATCAAAGTTTGATTGCGGTGATCAATCAGCTCCTCGTTGACAATCTCACTCCTCACCATTTCCACCAAGGCATCATAAGAGGTATGATTCTTGTTTCGCACATCCCTCCAAAATAGTGTGTTCATGTTGAGGCCTCCTCTTAGTGTAGAAAGGGTCTATATCTGTAACCTGCTCACAATAGGTCATTTCGTTCGTGAAGCATGCTAAGTAGCTTTTCAAAGTTCCACCTGCTTGGTACCTCATGTCCTGCAGTCTTTGGATAGGGGCTTTCTCTTCTTTGCTAGAAAAGTATTGATTCAGAAAAGCCTTTTTGAGGTCTGACCAGCTCCTAATGCTGCCGGCTGGAATATGGCTGTACCAAATTTCTGTAGCCCCAGTTAATGTGAGATGGAAAGCTCTACACTTTAGCATTGGCGAGGCTCCCCGTAGAGACATTTGGTTTATGTAGTTGTTGAGGTGCTTTGCGGGATCACCATTTCTTTCGTATTTGGGTATTTTTGGTGGCACGAAGTGGTTCGAAACTGGAGCGCTCCTCAACTCTCGAGAGAAGGGCAGACTTCCGTCGTCGTCATCTAACTCACTGCATAGACCGTCAGAATCATTTCTCTCTGCTTGGTAACGAGTGGCCCGTGACGTTTTCGCTTGATTTCTTAAGTTAGCCTCGTCTCTTATCTTTTACCTATTTCTAGGTGGAGGAGGAGAAACCCCCTCAGGTTCATATTCTTGGTATTGTTCTGGCCCCCTTTGGATGGAGGTGGCTCATGGGATCTATTTCTAGGCCTCGATGGTCCAATTCGATAAAAAACATTGGTGGATCTTTGGGGGATCGCGCTCTTGAGCATATTCTTGGGGAAAGTTTCCCTCATTTAGGATGTTATCACCGGGTTGGCTAGTAACATAGTTGGTGGAGGTGTCCATTTCCACTTCCCTCTCTGTTGGACTGATTTCTCTTCTGTGCGTTTGGGATAGGTCACTGTGTCATTTTCCTCGTCTTCTTGGGGAAATGTTCCCTACTGAGGCACTTGGTATCATGTCTACTGGTGCATATGCATGGTAGCATCTGATGGGCCATGTTCTTCATATTTGTAGCCATCTTCCCTACGTTTCTAGCCAAACAGGCTGTGGTACCGCCTCGCCCGTGTTGGTGGTAGAGACGACGCAAGTTCACATTCGTTCGGAGGACCTCTTCTTCAGAAGCCTCATGTTGTCTATTTCTGCCATGCGATCCGTAGTGACTAGAACTCATAACGTGTCTTTTACTTAGAGCTAAAAACAAGTGTTTTATGTGCTTTTTCTTTGCAGCGGTTCTTTCATTCAAGAAGCAAGCATTTCTTCAAGGTTCTGCTTTTAATGGCTTCTACCACAACGATGCTTGTGGTTATAGTGTTGAGTTTTCCACAGATGGCGTCAATCTGTTGACCTAAAAACTGTACCAATGATGTGGCCAACATATCCTAAAGCCTCTCACATCTACTCAAGTTGGGTTCCTGTATATTTGGACAAACCGTTAGTCACACTTGACCTCCTCTGGAAGGGGTGAAGTTGGCTGCGCTCTTCTACAGTCAAGTCAGTTGGGGAAGTAATTAAATGAGTGTGAGAGAACTTTAAACGTGAGCCTCCAATGTAAAATGGGGGTCGACTTTGGGATGATTAAGATGTGTAGCAAGAATATAACTTTGAATGAAGGCCATTAAGACTTCATCCAACTGATTGACCTTTCTAGTCATAGGCATCAATCAATCACAGCCTTAAATGTTAATATTATTTTGTGTCCACAAAGCCTTGCTTGCTGCTTGGACTTGACTAAATAGGTTTGCAGCGGTGGCAGTGAGCTGTCTTGTCAATCACGTGACATAAGATCTATTCAAGATTTTTTCAGTGCCTCGCCCTGGACCAGCTCTTGCAATGGGGCCTGCGTGTAATGGGGTCGGTCCAACCTTTTCTATACGGGGTCCCTCAAACTTGAAGATGGTTGTCTACGTGAAGTTGGGTCATCCCATGTTAGTGTATGAAGCGTGGGCCCCTGAACCGCTCACCACATAGGCTAACTGGGGCCACATATGTGTCCTAGTTTAGCAAGGCATAAAAATATCCGATGTGTTGTTAGGTGAATTCAAGCTCTTGGAGACAAGTAGTTTGATGCGGAAGAATAATATCAATACTTCTTGTATGCATGAGGAATATGGCATGATTATATAATATCTTCGTCTACCAAATTGGTGGATACTTGAAAATTAAAATGGTAACCTTGGTGGAGATTTAAAATTGTAACATAAATTTAGTGGAGTATACTAAACAATTAGTGAAGTATAACTATGATCTTGTTTGATTCCCATTTTATCGAAAATTATTTTTTTCAAAACTTATTTTTAACCATATATTTTCTAATAAAATAATATTACATGTAAATAAAAAACGTTTCCTCATTTTTCAACTACATATTTTTCAAAATAATGATACATTTTTTCTTTTAAAATGGGGCTCAAACAAGCCCTATTTTGTATCGTGGTTGATGAATCAATTTGCAGCTTCAACAGTGTTGGGAGTTCTATTATTATATGCAATGTCAAAGTAAGTTGGATAAATTGCAGATATGCTATTTTGAACGGGGCTGGCCGAGGCGAACATTCTCGTTCCTAGTTCCATCGAACATTTTTGTCACTTTACCCCATTTCGTAACCGGTTAAGACATACCATGTTTTTAGTTGAAGAAAGTCTTTTACCATTTTTTTTTTCAGTTTGTTAAGAAAAAATTATATTCACTTTAGAGATGATGATGGTTTTTCCCCCTTTTTGTTTTATAAAAAAACTTAAATTTCAAATGAACTTTAAACAGAGCGATAGTGGGACGGGGTCATATTTTTCGTATCCATTCTCACAGTTCGGCATAGGGCCCCGCTGGTATAGAGTTTAACATGGTTTTTGCCATCCCTAATTTTGAATAGTATTAGGTTACTTGTAAGTCGTAAGTAGTAAACTCATTATTAAAATTTTGTATTTTATTATTTGTATATCAAAATGGTATATAAGCGATTATCGAAAATGATATGAAGGAAAAACATTAGATGAAAAAAATGATTGTATCTTAAACTGACAAGTGATAAAATACTATGTGACATTATGTAAATCATTTTGTAAATTTTGGTGTCACCATCCTAAAATTTTTAATCTTAGGCAAACGCCAAAAACTTTTGAGTCTATCGGACCGGGTTGAACAGTGAATTATCAATTATAATCCGCAATCCTTCCCTCATATGTTCCTACTTCCTAGTAACTCTTACCCTAAACCCGTTCGACGCTTAAACCCTCGCACAGTGAACCCTCTCTTTTCCTTCCAAAAGACGCTGCTGTAATGGCTGTAAGTGCGCTTTGAATTCACCTAATTCTGGTTTTCGTTATGAAAATTGACCTGATGTTTATATTGATGGATTAACATATCACGGTTTTCAAAATTTAGGGTTTTTATTTTTATTTTTTTCGTGTGAGCTTTTATTTGTTTTTCATGATTTTATTGACTGCGTGATGGGGAAAATGGAATATGTTCTTCTTATAGTTTTTCCTACCTGTGTAATAAAATAAAAATAATAATTCTTTGATGTTTGGGTTTTTTTTTTTTCTTTTTTCTTTTATTTTTATTT
>CAIGRN010167644.1:0-33956 GCA_903798345.1 Fraxinus anomala | reverse complement strand
AACTTTGGGAGAGCTTCATCTACGAGAGAGTTATCATATTTCATCTTACAACCTCCATCCATAGTGATTGTTTTGGTGAGAAAAACATCGTTCCTATAATCCAAATACCAAACTGTCTTTCCTCTACATCTGGTTAGAGTTCTGAAAATCGAGAAAAGTTGACTGGAGTTCCATTCTATGAAGAACAATGTATTCTTCGTTGATCTATGGGAGATAGACGATTTCACAAGGCTATGAGTACTGCAGGGTAGCAGATTCTACGGAGAGCTTTGGTAACAACAGCTAAGAATTGGTGCAGGGAAGCACAGGATTCAGAGTTGTCCACGGAGAGCTTTGGCAACAACAGCTAAGGATTGGTGTAGGGGAGCATAAGATCCAGGAATAGCTGTAAGGGGTGTAGTTAGATGAGCAGATAGTACGGATCGTCTAGTCTAATAGACTGTAAGTTGTTTAAATCGTTTATAGTGGATTGATTGGCAAAGTGTTCGGAGTTTTTTCCAATTTGGTTTCTCCGTGAACATCCTGGTGTTGATTTACTGCTTTTACTTTGTTTATTGATTGATCATACAAACTGCTGTATTCAAACTTATGAATAAAATGACTTGCATGTTTAATCATCTAGAAAAGAATTAAAAAGCGACTTGTTGCTATTTAATTCATTATTAACTGTGGTATTCAAATTTAGGACTAAAATGACTTACATATTTAATCATCTAGAAAAGAATTAAAAAGTGACTTGTTATTATTTAATTCGTTAGTAATTTTAAATTCCGCATTATACACATATTCACCCCCTCTAGGTATTGTTAGGGTTGAACTACGCGTTTTTCAATGATGACATCCATCCCACTCTACCACATGAGCCACCGGTAGACACCCTGTTCTCTGCCAGATGTTTGCTATGATGACTAGGCTCGGATGGGATGTTCAACCGATGCAACAGATCTTTAAAGCTTTGGATTTACGGGTGCAGGATATGACATCCAGATCATGTGAGCCAGTATCAACAGGACTCAGGAGGATGTTTTCAACTTACGCTGATGAACTAGGCTCATTAGGCGATTGAATCAATATACAAGGATGATAGACAACATTTAGTTCCAAGCTGATCGAACATATGACATGGTTCGTGGCATGCAAGCCTAGATGAGTTAGCGGTCCGCTGTGATGAGAGAGATTATATCCCGCTTATCTCTACCTCCACTGTTTGACTAATTAGATGAGTTTTCAATCACTTTCTTTGTCTTTATTTTTGTATTTCATTATCACGTTTTTGGTACATTGAAGACAATGCACGTGTTAAGTTTGGAGGTGTTTTTGTCTTCATCGATTGTAGGCAATTTATTGCTTTTCGTATGATTGTCGCGTGTTAAAAAATTCTATTTTTAATGCTTTTGTATGTTTGTGTGGGTTGAATGGTATTGCCAGCAATAATGTATACATTGGAACTATGTATTAAAATACGAATTGTGGAAAAATCATATATTGAGTTGATTGACACTTGTCTATGTGGAACTTGATCTCTATTGAGCACGATAATCATATTTTGCATTATGAGTTGATGACTTGGTTCATACTAGGAGAAAAGTTGAACATAGCTGATGTAAACCTGGAAAATCATGAATGCGCATACCCATAAAACTTCTTTTAGGAGAGTTTGGAGATGATTGAACTAGTATAGGGGAACATTGAGATGAATAGGGATTCCATGCGTGGAATTGTTGTATGGATTATCTAGAGCCAACAAGATGAAATACGGCATGAATCTTAAGTTAAAGGTCGGTTGTCTAAATTATGTGTTTAATAAGGTGTATTGCACTAATTTTGGCAATTAAAAAGAAGTGAAAAGGCTTAACTGTGAGACTTCTCTTCGGAGTTTGTTTTACTCGAGAAATTAAGCTCGTAAGGATCTTTAAAACCTAATACCCTATAGTTATTTGACTTGGAAGTCATCAGCTGAAAGCTTGCTACAAAGATCACTTAGTCGTTTAATGGGAAAAAACAGAAAAAGCAAATACATAAAACATAAGACACACTAAATGTCGAGATTAAGCTACAAACACTTGTTCTAGAAAATTAGACCTTCAACGAAGGGTTATTAACTTAGTTAATTGTTGAAGGTTGAAGTATTCAGAAATATAGAAGAATCCTTATTCGTTGAAATATGAACTTATACTAGGAAAAAATCTATCCGAACTAGAGATGGTGAGTTTAAAATCAGCTAAAAGTCAACTTAAGTGTGAACCTCGGAAAAAGTGAGCGAAACACATAAGTTTGGGGTGTATATCTCAGGAGTGAAGATAGCAAACATTTGACTACTGCAGGTCAGGAATTAAATCAAGCATGAATTTGTGATGTTTTACATGAATATTCACACAAACGCTTTGAGTTTCGCATTGAATAAGTAGAAATTAATTTCAATTGTGTAATTTGGACACTATTCGTAAATCGTAATACTGATACAAATGTCCAATCCTGGGACTAATGGCATGCCATCTAACCAAGTTTAAATTGATTTCGAGTATATTTAGTTTGAGGGCAAACAAATGTTCAAGTTCGAGTGTGTTTGATAAGTGTATTTTATATACATATTTAGGCGATTAAATTTGATTATTTTTTGATGAATTATATGAAACATGGTTTAATTATATGTAAATATTGTTTGTTGAGTAAGAATCAATGAAAGGGGCGGGACTAAAGAAAATAAGATGGGAAAAGATAGTTCAATTGCATAAAATACAAAGTTTGGGGACTAAAATGAAATAATTCAAAAGTTGGGACGGAATGTAAAAGATGATTCAAGAATTCCAAAAGTCAATTGGAATTGAAGAGAAGTCGACGGGATGAGAAATTGTCGAAAATGATCAAATTATACACGTGAAAAAGTTCAAGGACCAAATTGGTACAAAAATTTGTACTGTGCATACGCATGTGCCTGTAAACCTTGCATACCAAGGCCACAAGATGTATTACCTAAGGCAAAATTTCGTGTATTATGTGTATACTCATGTACGCATGGTTCAATTCCGAGAAAACAATTTATTTTCTTATTTTGTTTTGGAAACTTTTGGTATGCAATCTTTTGGAAAATTGATCCCAAAAATGTGTATCATACGTACACATAGGCCTATAAGCCTTGCGTACTCAAGGTAACAAGATGCATTACCTAAGGCCAAATTTCGCGTATTATTTTGTTTTGGAAACTTTTGGTATGCAATATTTTGGCATTATGTGTGTATATATATGTGTGTGCGCGCGCGCGTGTATCGTTAGCCGTCTAGAATGGGGGATGCTTGCTAGCCTAATTTTGAGAGAAAATAAAGAGAATTTACATCGAAGAACAAAGAATTCAGTGTTTGGATCCGGATTTGAAGACTTTAATTGAATATTTCCAAATTTCTTCATATTTTAGTGATTCGGGTGATGGTTTTATTTTATTTTCTATGTAATTCTTACGTTAATATGATAGGCTAAACAAATTCATTTATTAGATAGATGATAAAACTCTTTGATTCTTAGATTTTAATTCGAAACTTTGTGTTTTTAGTTTAATTTCTGCGTTGTGATTCCATAAATATGCATAATTACATTGTTCAGATGTTTGCGCACCATTGGACAATAAGTTGTTTATTCGTAGAGTTGGAAAACTTATGGCATGTAGAATATTGTTTTTGGAACACACGGGCGATAAATATTAGGAATAATATTCATAGTATGTGCGGTTGTATGTGATAATCTTAAACGTCAATGCATATTTTTCATATAAATTCAGATTAGGAATATTATCATTTCGTGGTAAATATAAGTTTATTATGCATTGGAAAAGAATAGTAAATAAAAATGGAATTATCGATCGTTATAATTGTATGAATTAAATTAATTATCACAAGTTGAAAATTGGAATTAAGAGTTGATTCGTGGAGTTGGAAATCTAGTATATTCACCCACATTTGATTTAAAACCACTTTTATTGTTTTCGTAGTTATAAAATATAGTTTGATACAAACCAATTGCATTTTGCTACAAGCACGAATTTAAATATATCAAATACACTATAATTGGGCTTTATTTCATGTGGGACGATAATATTATTACTTGTACAATGAATTCGTACGCTTGCAAAATTTCAACCGAACAATCATCATCATCATGTGGCTAAATGCACTATTAACGAAGACAAAGTCACAGTGTGAAATTCCTTCCCCGTGAAAAGGATTCCATGTCGTCCGACTCCACAAGACAAAGAATTGAATTATCCACACATATATTACGAACTCGTACGCTTGCGAAATTTCAACCGAACAATCATCATCATCATCATCATGTGGCTAAATGCACTATTAACGAAGACAAAGTCACAGTGTGAAATTCCTTCCCCGTGAAAAGGATTCCATGTCGTCCGACTCCACAAGACAAAGAATTGAATTATCCACACATATATATGATACGATGTAGCAAAAAAGAATGATGAAATTAGATATATAATGCCGATATCTACCACATCCTAATCATTGTATCAATTGGCAAACTTTTAAACAGTTCTTCAACACATTTTATTGAAATGCTTTCATACTCATGAAAATATTGTTCCTTAATATAGTTGTTTTTCAATTGACACACTATGTAGTCGTCATTTTCAACACAACAGCTAACATTAGAAAAAAATCTTTTACAGAAAACTACTTTTCCACAAAGGTTAAACCACAAAGGCTACTTAACTTGCCTTAACAACAACTGATGAGTTAACCGAGGCTGCAAAAGCTATTTCCTTCAAATCAATGTATGCACCAAAGCATGTCTTTCTAAATAACCTATTTTGATTTTCAATAAATTTTTAAATTAATTACTTGGTGAGGAGAATATAACGTGAATTTTCCAGAAAATCAATAATCCTAGGGTATTATTAATTAACTCCCAAACTGCAAAAAAGAGAGAAAAAAAGGAAAGACAATTAAATGAAATTCAAATGATCTAACAACTAATATATGCTTTAGAAAGCTTAAATGATATTCCCTTTGTCCCATTTATATAGGTTCACTTTTCTTATTTTCTTTTACCAATTATATACTCTTGTTTCATTAAGAATGTTTTGTTTTGTTCGTTTACTAATATATTTTTATTTCTTTACTACTTCTAATAATAATTTATTACTAGTAATTGATAATTAAATAAGGGTAAATTAGAAAAGTTTTTGGCAAAAATTATTTTTTCCAATAACATTAAATAAGATTTCTTAATCCATGTGAAAAACAAAATAAGCATATATAAATGAGATGGATGTAGTAGTATTTGTTTTTACGGCATTAAATATGGAAGCAATTCAAAAAGTGATAAAAACTATAAAAAAAATGACAAATAATATTTGATACCAATCTAAATAGCATTAATTGATATGTCGCTTAGAATAGATCTATGGGATGGTTAATTTTCTACTGCATGCTGTCTCTTTTTTATTATGTTTCACTTTTTTTTTAACTAGCATATCAATGTGGATTTGGAAACAATTCAATAAAGTAAAAAAAGTGATAAAAATTCAAAAAAAAAAAAAAGTGACAGATGCTCGAAAAAGTAACAAATCATTTTTAACACTAATCTAAATTGCATTAACTAATATTAGACGTATAGCAATGCATTTCATGTCATCATGTTATCCCTCCAGCATACAAAGTAACAAAAAAATGTTGTCCAAGGTTTTCTTCTCAGTTCCTCTACTAGAAAACCAATGACATATTTTGATCAAGAGTTCGTTTAGCAAATTTTAATCAACTAAAGACAAGTAATAGCATTATTCTATTCTATTCTATTCTAACATATTAAAGGCAGGGTAATACAGTAGGGTCTATTGTCACTTACTAATATTATCAGGATAGAATATATAATTTGTGAAAATCTAAACTAATCATCAAAAATCAAGTATGTCAGGTGAATTGAACCAATCGACGAAGGCGGAAAGCAAGCATGTTTGCATAGAAACCATAACTAATTAAGTCGCTGTTTGGTAGAGATTAAAATCAGATTTTTAGTAAATTTTGATAAAAATTGATGAAAAATTTGATTGAAAAGATGTTGGTCCTCATGAAATGTGCGATTAAAATTAATTGTTGATTTTGATTTGAAATTTTAATTAGATTTTAATTCAAACCAAACGGGGGATAAATATAGAAAATATAACACATGATAGAAATGTGTTCGACTGCAACTTTTTAGTCAGGGAACACAGTACATTACTGAACAAAGCATGATGACCAAAATAAGATGACCAAACTCTTCAATAATTAATAAAAAAATAATACCAACAATATCTAAATGGAATCTAAAATTCAAATTTTCTACCACTGCAAGTGCAATTAAGTTTAAAATGGAAATGGTTCCCAAAGTATAACCTCTCCTCACTCTGTGGCGTCTCCTTGGCAAAAGAAATCGAGAACTTCATAACAAAAATCCACGTACCATTTTGTGAATTTTATCAAACATTACACTCCTCTTAACTAACATTAAACTACTCTGATTTTTTAAAAATAAGCAAAAACACAGGTACCGTACAAAAAAAAAATATGCCTTTCAAAATAAAAATAAATAAAAGCCATAAATAAGTTTAAAACGATGAAATATGGATTAGCCTTAGGTTTATAAACTAGTGAAGATTTTCTTCTTCTTTTGAAGTTCCTTCAACAAAATTTGATTTTCTCTTCATAGTCTTCGATTCGCTTTCTTCACCCATGTTCGAGTCTCTAAACAGTAGTGTTGCATGAGTGGGACTGTTAATCATTGTGTGAATTCCCTTCTATTTTTGCATAGGCGGAGCGGCTTCTGTTAGAAAATTCCAACATACGGAACCACACATGTATATATATATATATATTAAAATATGTGGTATTATTTTTAAAAAGTTTAGTCAATAAGGTGATCAATTAAAGCTAATTTTAGAAATAAAATGTAGAGACCAGAAATATTATTTTAAATTGATGAGGGGTCAATTTAAAAGAATTGAAAGATAATACTGCATATTTAGTTATTATATCATACTGCATATTTAGTTATTATATCATGGGTCATGATTCTCAATTGAACGTGAGTTTTTCCGCATCCTCATCAACAGAGAAAATTTTTAAGGAACTACGTATCAATTGAAAGATCATAACCCGTTCAAGTGATCTATGGATCAATGTATGCTTCCGCTTCTAATATTCTCTTTGACTTCAACATGGAGGATTTATATGCACGTGAAAGGGTTTAATAGGAAAACTTAACCTTTTTCAGTTCTTACAGCTTCTTCTTCACGTGGTTAATGTTTTTCTTTTCGTAAATGACGGGCTCTTTGATTAGTTTTGATGGTTTCGGGTAGCCTTCTTCTTGGCGTGGGTGAAGTTTTTTCTTCTTTCCGTGGTGGGTGGTTATGGTTTTGTCTTTCTAATTTACCGAACTCTTTGATGAGTTTCGCAGTTTTGGGATTTTGTTAACATATTAATTACGGTTATGAGAGGTTTTATTTTATTTTAGTGTATTTATTTAATTTGTTGCCTTTTTAGAGTACTTGACCTAGTTTCCTCGAGCAAAATGTTTTATTACTCATCCAGCCTATACTTGATCATAATTTACTCATCCAACTTCTAAGTGCTTCCGGTGATCCCTCATTTTTGAGACATTGCACTACATCCATCATTCATAAGAATATGTTTCATTTGTTACGATGTGTCGGACGAATAACCCACATGACATGTTACGACAGTTAAAAATTGACAACTCAACCAAATCATATAAGTATAAATTTCATTACTCACCTTAACTTATATTATGGTCATGATTTATGCGTCAAACTTCAAAATACTTACTGTCGCTCATCTATTGAGACGTTTCATTCTATCAATCATCTGAAAAATTTAGGAATGTGCAAATCACGCATTTTTCTTGGTGGGCAACATTTTTCAATCGTATCAGTCTGTTTATAATGTGCTTGTACAGTGGCACATTGATTCAAGCATAAAAAGTGTGTAAAGATAAATATGCATACAAGTTGCATTTATAGAAAAATAAAAATAAAATAAAAAATTAAACAAGACAATAAACGTGACTAGAGGTTGCCTCTCATCGTGCCCCTTCTGGCCCGGTGCCGTCTCTAAATCTGAAGAAGGAAGAATGAAATTTAGGAAAAGAAAGATAAATAATGGGTTCATAGTTTAAAAAATAAATGGATCAATTTAAGGGGTATTATAGCCATTTCTCATGTTTAAGAATATTATATGTTCTATTACTATTAGCATCCCCTATAGTGGTTCTGGGGGCGTGGATCGTATTTTTTGGTGCAACTGGTTATTTCTTACCTCATGCCCAAATTGATTATTAGGTGATGAAAATTGTAACAGTTATATCTGAAGCTATTATTACAATAGTAAGATCGCTTTTGGTAGAATTATTGCATAAAAGTAATAGGGTGAGACAATCCACTTTGACTCACTTATGTAATTTAAACACTTTTGTATTGTCACTTCTTACTGCTACCCAAAACCATCCAAATTGATCAAATAGTCATTCGTCTCCCATGTTTAAACTTCAAGAAAAGTCAATACAAAAATGTTTACACTTTTTTTTTTTTTGCTTGGGTCGACCAGCCACTGCATCCGAGGTACACATTTATTATAAACATGTTGCTATGTTCAAAATCTGGCAGATGATGAATGGAGTACAACATCTCAAAAATGAGTCATCACTAGAAAACATTTTGAATCTAATAAGTAAATTATGACCAAGTATAAGTTGAGTGAGTAATGAAACATTTTAATTTAGTTCTTTTATTAATTTATGAATAATGCTATTCACAGTTAGCGATTGCAATAGTTATCATATGTGACAATTTGTTATTTGAGACATTAATTTTCTCTTATTTTGTTAGCTCAATTAACAAACTAATTTCTCGAATAAATTATTGTTAGTTGACAATGTGAATGATGACATGTTGTGTCACTTTTAATTTAAATTTGTCATTTTTGATTTTTTGTCACTTACAAATTATAGATTGTCGTGTTATTAAAATGAAGTTATGCTCTATGTTTAGTTAATATAAAAGAAGCATAATCACAAATTGACAACATGTAGAAGAAAATCAACATTCTCCTATATTTTTTTCTAAATGTTTTGATTGGTATTTATCACTTTTTTGAATGTCACTTCCGACTTATAGCGTGTTGTGTTCGTAAAATAAAGTTATGTTCTATGTTTAATTAATTGAAGTAAATATAATCACAAAGATTCAACATGTAAAAGAAAATCAAGTACCTCTGGATCTATTCTAAGATTTCGATTGGTGTTTCTCACTTTCTTGAGTGCTTTTCGATTTTTTAATTTCTATCACTTTTTTGAAATTCTACCACTATTTTTTTTTTCACTTTTTTGAATTTATGTCACTTCCAACTTATAGAGTGTTATTATCCAAAAATGAATTGAAGTATAATCACAAAGAAAGAGACAATATGTAAAAGAAACCAACCACTCTTGAATCTATTCTAAAGTGTTGATTGTTATTTCTCACTTTTTTGAGTATTTGTTGCTTTTTCGAATTTCTATAATTTATTGAATTATTTTTCAGTTTTAATGCAACAAAAATAGAGATCATTCAATAGAGAAGGTGACATCACTCTCTAACTAAAAATTGACATACATAACTTTTAAATAAAAAAAGGTATGTCACTTTTTAATTAAAAAATAATATTTATTTTTACAAAGTATTTTTTACTAACAAAATACTTTTTATATGACTTTTCAAAAGACTCTGGATTTTAGATGTATTTTTGTAAGTTCTCCTTCAATTTATTTCGCTTAGCCCATCTGAAGACAACCCAGCTCAACTGCATTTATTTTCGGCCCAACTTGTACAAATCCCATCGATAGCCTTTCTACAAATTGACCTGTGAAAAACGTAACCCTCTTTTCCCATTTGCAAACCAAATTGTAGAGAGAGAAAAAACCCGATTTGGTAACCAGATTGATATCATGGCAACCGAAGCAGCAATAGAAGTTCCAGCGGCGGAGGTGGCGGAGAAGCAGCCGCACAAACTGGAGAGGAAGTGGACGTTCTGGTATATTAACATATCAAAAACGAAACAGCCCAGCGACTGGGAGAGCAATCTTCGCAAAGTCTACACTTTCGACACTGTCGAAGAATTCTGGTGGTACGAATACATCTGGTTCTATATATATATAGTATGATTTTATGGATTTAGATTATTGGTGATATCAATAATTTTTTTGAGCGTAGAATCCTATTACTTTTTATGATCTTTATGAAGTTTCTCTGTTTCAGTGTTCTCGTGTCGTGTCGTGTCGTGTCGTGTGTGATTATTGTTCATTTCTTTACTCGTGTTAACATCTCTATTTGTTTTTCTTTTTGCTACCTGTATATGAGCTTGTTTTTGCTTATTAAGGCTGTGCTGTCTGGTTTGCCATCGGTGGAATCAAATTCAGGTTACCTTGTCCTGGATGAAAATCAGAATTCAAATACAGCCTTGACATGTTTGCTCCCACTGGGATTAGGTATCAGAATTGAAAAGGACATGTTTTATTTTATTTTTTATAATAACCCTCTTTAAAGGTTATATTAAAATGAAAAATAGTTACCTTTTAGGTATTCATTTAAATGGCCTTTTAGGTCAAATGTTCAATTTAACCTTATTAAAAAAAAATTGCCTTATATCTGTTCTTGATATTTTTCTTGATCCTTGAAGCTTTGTCCAATGGTTGAGTTTTTATGAGGAAAAAATGGTGGATACAGTGCCAGAAACTGACAGTGAAGGCAGAGAAGATAACAGAGTTCCAACTTTCTCGCATTCTCTGTTCATGAAAGACGCTGCCAATAGAAGAAACAATTTAAAAGGAAGAAAGACATTTTTGAATTATAATATTTTAATAGTGTTTGTAAGAAAATCTGTAAAGAAGGGCCATTCTTCGTTTTCTCTCTCCCGACATGGCCTCTTTAGCAAATTTCCTCATTTGAAAAGTGTTCTTTTGGTTATAACTTTGCTAAAATACCCAAGAATTCTACTTGATTCCTATTCAGGTTAACAGCCATGGAGTTCATTTCTCAGTCTAACTCAACCCTCTTCATCTCTATCCAACTTGACCTCAATTGAGACCCATCTACAGAGATAAAAGTTTGGAATTACCAAAGTTCCCAACTTGGCCCTCTTGAGATCTACTCATCACAATTCAAGAGTGAGCAATTGGCACAATTTGGGTTGAGCTCAATTGTCTGTATGACTTGACTTTCGAATGCCTCTAATGTAGTTGTTCTTATTCCTTTCGGTCCTTATAATGGTTTCTAGGAGCCATAAGTTCCAATACCTTACATATTGCATCACATGACCTCAAGGGCACATGTCTTGACATATACTCGACCCTAGGGAGTTTTTGTGCTTCATTGGTTATGAATCTAATCTTTGCCCGCTTTTCGCTGCACCTGATATGTGATGCAATCCTTCGCTACCAGGGGACACTTTGTCAGTTGAAAACCTACTGCAACTCTCTAATTCTATCAGGATATTTGATTTGTCGTGAAGAAATATAGGTGGATTTTTTTATTTCTAAATCAATTAATGTAGAGTATTAGTTATGTTTTTTGACCTTGTTTAGTCAAAAAAAAAAAAATATTAATTAATGGACGAAGGAGTAACTTTACGATGTAGATGTGGTACAGAATTGCAGTTCTTGGTTTGGTCTTTTGGGGACACCAATGAAATGTAATGGAAGATTCATGCTGTAAGATGTGATAATTTTATGTCAATTGTCAGCCTACTAAGACTCTAATTTTATTCGGATATTTGACAGGCGTGAAGAAATATAAGTGGAGTTTTTTGATATCTAAATCAATTAATGTAGAGTGTTAGTTATGCTTGTTTGATCTCGTTTTGTCAAAAGATATTCATTATTGGACGAATGGTAACTTTTATTAAGTAGATATGGTACAAAATTGGAGCTCTTGGTTAGGTCTTTTGATTTCCAGCCATTCTTCAGATATATGATCTAGTTTAGTTACTCTTTTAGCAGGAAAGCTACTTCTGAAAACAATTTTTGTTTCAAGAAGCTCCCAACACTTGTGCCTTGAGGGTCACCTCAAGTGCCTCGAAGTTTACATTTTGGTCACATTTATAATATCTTACATTTACGGAATGGAGAAGTAATAAGAGTTAGAAGGTGGATTTGTTGGCGGTCCATTTCGACTAATTGATGGTACTCCTCAATGCTATTCCTTCGGGCAGCCGAGTGTGCGCTAGTTTGTCTTGCTGTGGACATTTTTGCTGGCCTCAACTTTTGTGCTGTTATTTGTTTTGTATATAATGGTTTTGTCTTTGCTATTTTAAACAGAAACAAGCTCTAAAAATAAAAAATAAAAATGCATCGGCGAATGTTGAGGAGAGCAATTGATGTAGGTGTGCTCTAGCCTGTACAATTGAACTGTGATAAACCCCTCTACCATATGAAGCTGCAACTTCTGAGTTGCATATGGCCTGTGATGGAGAAGTATGACACATCTTTTCATTTCACCTTCTTCCCCCCTCCCTTTCCATTTTCTTGTTGCATATGTGCTTTTTGTTTCTTTTTTGTTTAAATTCAAAACAAGAATATTTCTTGATTATCTGGTCTGTTTTATTTTGAAAATATATTATTTGCTATTTTTTTGATTAATTTTTAGATAGTTAATGGTTATTATGCATATAATTTTGTAGAGTTTTGAGTTATTTTATTTTTTTAAAGCTGACGCTTACGACTTAAATCGCATTAAGACTTATGCCTCACCTCACCTAGATGAAAATGCCTTAGGGTGTGTTTGAGCTACATTATTTTGAAAGAATGTATTTTGAAATAATAGATTGATAGAGAACGTGTGGTTGAAAAAGAAGGAAAAGTTATTGATGTGATGGAAAATATTATTTTATTGAAAAATATATAATTGGAAATGAGTAGAAGAATGAGAATGAAAATTTTAATGTGTACCAGGGCTTAATACCAAATTTAGCCTTTCAAAACGCCATTAAAATCATAACTTCTATTGTTGTATATAGACGAGTGACTCATTTATTGATTCAAGTTATAGATAATATTAATTATGATAACTTTGATTTATGCGATACAAGGTTTTCCATGTCTGGCCTGGGGTTTAATCGTAAAAAGGAACATACCTACTGTTTAAAAAAACTATTTGATGCTTACACGTCGAATCCCTCCTTACTAAAGGCTTTCATAACCCCCACCCCCGCCCTCAAATTTCCATTTGCGAGGCTTATGCCCCAATTTACAGAGGCTTACACCTCAACTTAGTGAAGCTTTAGATGACTAAGTTTTTGCCAGTTTCTCTTGCAATTTTTGGACATTCTATTACTAGTCTTAGCTTTTTGGGCTATTTTTATTTTATTTTCTTTTATTTATTTATTTTATGCATGTTTGCATGCTAAACTTTTAATTTCTTGATTTACTATGGATTTTTAAAGATGGTGAATACTTTATTATGAACATATTTTTGTACTTCTATATTCTTTCGAATTAGGCTTACACCTCAAAGCACCTTGAAGGGCAATTATGCGTCGCCTCATGTAGGCAAAATGTCTCTTATTTAAACATCTATGTACCTACACTAGTAAACGATATTAATTTTTCCATATCTGGCTATAAGTATGGAAATAATTATGTGATCTCTAAATTTCTCAAACCATACTTGGCGGGTACAATAATTTGTGCAATAACCATTGTCTTTTGCAATGATTACATCTCTATCACCATGCTTTTAAATGCTTATATTTAAAATTATGTCAAGAGTAGAAATGGCCCTGGACTCCTTATTTCTTACAACAGCTGATATAATAATTAATAACATTATTGTAGGATTTGGAGCTTTAACTTCTTAGCTTTTTTAAATGCACATTCAAACATTTAATATTGAAATGATTTGATATTAACATTTGTATAGAAGATTTTAGACATGGTTGATTTTTTAGGTGGTTGAACTTATAGAAGTCCTAACATGTTCCCATAAATATGAAATGATTTGAGATTAATATTTAGATAGAAGATTTTACACATGGTTGATTTTTTAGGTGGTTGAACTTACAGAAGTCCTAACACGTTCCGAGGAAGATTATATGTTGGTATGGTTAAATCATGATGGACGATGCATGCTTGAAATTTTGCAATGTTACTGTTTCGCAATTAAGACAAACGAACTTGCAATAATCTATCTGTTCATAATAATAATGAGATTTGATGTTTGACTGGAAAAATAGCTGCACGTTCAATGCTTGTTTGTCGTGTAGTCATAGCTGGGTGTGTATAAAATTGCACTCCCTTTGTGAGAAGTACAAGCCTTCTTCTTCCTGTATCCTGTTATGCATTGTTCACTGGCCATTGTTCTTAGTTCCTTATATTCGGTTTGATTTTTTCCATTGCACTCGCCTAACCTGTAAAGTGCTCTCCTTTCTGCCCCAAGTCTTCAGTTTCCGCGGATCTTTTATATTAATTTAGCTGTGTCAAGCAAGTTAAACTATTGCTACAGAACTATTCAATAATTGAAAATCTAATGGAAAGACGGTCATGAAATTCTAATTCCATGTTCTATGTGCGATCAGATTTTCTTTGATAGCACAAGCCTTGTGCGTCAATATCTGTCTCGGGCCAGAAAATGGCAATTCACGGCAGTGGCAATCCGAGAGAAATCTCATGTCATTTCAAAATGATACGAACTTCTGTTCAAATTCTTCACGATCAAGTGTTGCCCCACAACCTTCCAGACTGCCTCACATCCTTTCTACTGTAAGGCCTGGTATGTCTGTTTCACAGACTACCCTGCCATCAAACTTCTGCTCTCCTACAAATTCTTGTTCACTACGTCACAATCCACCCAAAACCCCAAATTTCCGTTCAAGGTTTACCTCACAGCCTTCTGGACCACTTCTTTCACTTTTTCCTGTAAGCCTGAGTTTGTTTTCTGCCCATCCTGCCCGGCAATCACATCACGACCTACCCAAATTTCTAACTTCTGTTCACCCTTAAGAGCTAGCACAAATGCTTCACAATTTTTACTAGGTCCAAGGAGTCTGGGACTTGACCTGAGGACCAAACCTCTCAAAAAATCAACAAGGCAAAACGTTTCAATTACTGTACCGGGCCACACATTCAAGATTTTGTACAACCTATTGACAATGGGATAATGGTTGATCGTGTCAACAGGGGTGGTGACAACGTTAACCCCAACGAGTTGGACTTGACCTTGAAGCTGTGAAAGCTCTGTGCAATATTGCTATTGGAGAACTACATAAAATTAAGTATTGATTTCTAGGCTTTGTCTAGAACTACATAAAAATAGGATTTTTCTATGTAATGCTTTGTTATTTACTTATTTTATGTAGTTTTCTTAAAGGTGAGTCTTGAAAGGGCTAGAAGCTCATTCTAGAGTCTGTGACATCTTTATGAATTTACTAATATAAATTTTGAGGATTTTCATCCTATTGCTAATGCTTGTGGTTTTTATTTCATCTTTACATGTTTGCCTGATTTTGCTATTTGTCTCATCTTGTATCCCTTGCATCTGGCCCAGTTAATGATGTTTGCTCCAGAGCATTATCTTTCTAGTTGTAATATGTGTTTGTTGTCTACTTTATCTCAATTCAAATTTGAAATTTAGAATAATCTGGTGGAATTTATTTATATACTTTGTTCGAAATACGCTTTTGATTTTGATTTATTATTTATGAAAGTATAATGTTCTCTAAATCTGTTAATAACAGCAAATGTGTTCTCCTTTTTGTGTTTTTGTACTTGACTAAACATGTATTTTTGTTTTTTTCTCGAGATATATTTTGTGAACTTCGATAAGACTAATCCGATTTTAAATTAGTGAAAACACTGTCCATATGTTTATTTTACGGGGAATTAGCACTTTTTAATGGGAGTAGAAATATTTCCATCAACTTAAATAAATTTTCCAATCAAAATTCTACTTTTAGCTCTAAAATCCATATAGATCCTGCATCTTAAATTGGACTTTAGGAAAGGCTAGAAATGGTACCAAAATCCTTTCATTTGAATTCATGCATCTTAAATTCACTTTCTAATAAGACGTATTTAGCACAGTCTTCTGCCTCATAAAGTCCACCTGCACATACTTGATCTTTTCCTGAATAAGTGAAACTAAATGGGTAAGTGGACTGATGTACTCGCTTCTTTTGGTATTCAACAGGGTTTAAATGATTTTAAATAGCATTAGAGAATAGGAAAAGGAGAAAAGAAAAAGAGTTGTGTGAGATCATTAGTTGTGATGATTAAACATGAAATCCAAGACATTGTTATTGCTGGGTAAATCCTCCGCAATAGAACTGTTTTGCACTTTATGAATTAGATATTATCTTTGATATTTATCAGGTGTTCAAATTTACTAAAAATGATTAATCGCGTGTGCTGTACGGAACTCTTAGCGTGGAAGTATGTTGAACTTCCTTAGAAGGTATTAAGCTGGTTTTATTATGTTTTGAAATGGTGAATTTTCCTGCAGTTTATATGATCAGATATTTATGCCAAGCAAGTTGCCAACAAATGCTGACTTTCACTTGTTCAAAGCTGGAATGGTGCCCAAATGGGAAGATCCTGAGTGTGCTAACGGAGGCAAATGGACTGTTACTGGCAACATGAAGGCTAATCTTGAGAACATGTGGCTTGAAACTGTAAAAATAAATTCTTCTTTCTTAACACTGTTGTTTACTGTTTAGCATTTTTTTGATGGGTTGATAGATAAAAGGATTTTGCCACTTTGCCAAAAGAAATTTAGCCCCCGTTTGGCTCCCATTAAAAATATCATATATTTTTCTCTTTCTTCTTATTAACCACACATTTCCCTATAACATAATATTATACGTAAACCTATAACTTTTTTTTTTAACCACACATTCTTAAAAAAAAATATGCCAAAAATTATAATCACAAATAATAGGGGCCAAATTGGGGCTTAACAGATGCAGTGACATAATCCGAGATGACAACAGATAATTTGATGGAAAACCTGACTGTGTTTAGAACAGTCTAATGATAGAATTTCATGTGGTATTATGTCAAAGATTATGTCAATGCCCATGTAGCACAATTCTAGATAAAAACCTTGATTTTTTTTAACCAATTGAACAAGTTCATCTTTTCATATTTGACCGATAAATTTGTGTTCCTTAGTTGATGGCTCTAATAGGGGAACAATTTGATGAGGCTGAGGAGATCTGTGGAGTGGTCGCCAGTGTCCGCCCAAGGCAAGACAGACTTTCGTTGTGGACTAAAAATGCGGCAAATGAAGCAGCACAGGTATTTATTTGTCATTTTATTGTTACTCAGGTAATTATTTCTTAGCTTTTGATGGTAAAGTAACTATGAGAAAATCCTACGAAGCTGCTGGTGCAATTTACACCCCAAAATGAAATCCAGCAGTAAATAAGAAGCACATTAATATCAAAGAGAGAATCATTCAAGGGAAAAAGATTTATATGATTCAAGGAATGAAAAACCTTGGATGATACTTTCCGATTCAGCAGTAATATGAGAAATATGAGTTACAGCAGTCAGCCCTTAGAGCTGTTCCTAAGCACCATAAATTCTCATGCTAACAAAAAAGAACAAAATGCCTTTACACATAAGTGACTCATTCTACGAAACCATAAGATAAATAAATGTAATTTGAAATTTAAGCAAACTACAGACTTGAGTCATGATTGTGGGACATAAATTCATAAGCGTAGCATTTTTGTTTCATTTAGTTACTCTACTCCACTTTCATTCTCTTTGTGTTGCCAAACTCGTCTCTTATTAGAAGACCTCTTCATATTATTCTTCCACCTCCGGATTACTTTGAGATCCTCTTCTCCAATCTATCGAGGTAGGCTTTAGAATGCATCTTTCCAAAGAAGTCAACAATTTCAATCTCGATCCTCTTCTTTTAAATTAAGTGTACAAACTAACCCATCTTCTGTTCCATATTAACATCATGGACTGGGTCATGTAAAGGATTTTCACTTTCTTTTGTGTTGTCATGCTCAATACTACACTGTGTCCAAAAATATATATAGCTTATTTGGTAGCAATTAAAATCCAATTAAAATTGAAAATATAGCCGTTATTGGGTCTCACTCGTCTAATAAAAGTCAGCAATAACGGTTAGTTTTTCAATTTTAATTCGATTTTAATTTCTCCCAAACAAGCTCATAATTGCATTTTGAAATTTCCAAATGGGCCTCCACTCATTCCTGTTGCTGGCCTGTTGCTCCCACGGTTAATCTTCAATCATTTTTGGCTTGTTGAGATCTCTATCTGCTGCACTCGATTTCAGTCGTTTTTTGTCCATGACAACTCTCTCTATGATGGTGTTGAAATTTACCCCAAGAAATCAGAAATTAGGCCATAAATAAGCAGCAAAATAATATCACAGGGAATGATTAGACAGAACAAGATCATATGCCAACTGCCAAGGGATAAGGAGATCTGAAGCTACTTTAGATTCTGCTGCAAAATAAGCAGTGCTTCTCCCAACGAAGAAAAATACCAAAATACCCTTTGCTTAAAGTTACTCAACTATCATGTGACTTGCTTAACCGAGCAACACATAACCATTTAAACCTACTAAAGATCACCTTGTTATATCCAAAGATACAAACAGAACTAGAGACATGATTGCCGAATGACAGAAAATTGACAAATTATTCTGGGGTATTACAACTTTTTGTGCATTTTGTTGCCACCCGTATTGATATATAGGGTAAGTTCAATCAGATAATTCTTGGTTGTCTGCTCAGGTATCAATGAACATCTTACCGCCTTTAATTGTTCTGCCATGCGAAATTTTAATCTTACCCACCCTGGTTGAAGGAGATCCAACAGAAGTGTTTGTGCTGTTTACATCTCTGGTAGAATAATATGAAGATTGACAACAGAAGACTGATGAGCTGAAAAGAAAAATAACTCCACGTGGGAGAGGGGGGGAGATATGATTTTGGTAAACTAAAAGGGAATTGGATATGGGTGTGGGTTGGGATGAGAAGACTTTCCAAGCAGCATTCTGTTGAAGGCAGTGCAAAATCACTAGGAGACAGCGATCATAGGAAAGAAGTGAAATCTGGATGGATGATGCAGCCATAAGACATTAAGACCAATATCATATATGGGTTAAAGTATTAATGGTTAATCGCAGAAATAATGTTAGTGTTTAATTTTTATGGGCCTAGTACATTTCAATATTTGAACAGAGAATGAATTCAAGTATACTTTTTGTGCATAAGACCTCATTTAGGCATATATGATAACCTTGTCAGTTAACAATGTTTCGTTGAAGCTGTACAAGTCTACTACTATATGGATAAGATGAAGTATGAGGTTTGATGCTTTGTGTACGGTTGGAGGCAGTATCTTACCCCTTGCTCATTTCTTGGCAACCCTCAAAGATGCCTTTTATACCTGTCCTGTAATCATTCTTAAAACAATCCTTGCTAGCATTTTTTCATATTGATGTCAACATCTGGCTCGGTGCACCAAAATTTAGAGAACTGTGAGCTCTCCAATTTTGTCCATTAAAATTATAGATTTTTCTAGTTCATTGGTTTGTTTTCAGATTGAAGCTTTCCATAATATTTAGCTGTTGCTTGATGCAATTGTTAATTTTCTAAAGCCTCGAGTCTTTTACAGTTACACGCCTTACGCAGCTTATGATTGAATATTAATTTGGTCTTTGCAATTCAGATGAGCATTGGGAGGAAGTGGAAGGAGATCCTTGATGTCACCGAAAAGATTACTTTTAGCTTCCATGTAATTTTGTTTACCCTGGTGGTGTTTTTCTTTTCACAACAATGCATTCTTTCTTTCTTTATCATTTCACTGGTTAATGCAGGATGATTCGAGAAGAAGCCAAAGGTGGTCGATATAATGTGTGAAGATCCTGCCTTGTGCTGTTGAGCGTGTTTCTATTTTCAGCTTTATGACAAACTAGAAAACCAAGTTTTCTTCTACTGCATGTTAGCCTCCAGTATTTTGCTTGGAGAGGTATTGTATTTTTGATTGGTTTTATATAATGGTTAATCTGGAAGGAAATTTCTTCGTCGACTATTATTGAGTGTTATGTTGAAGCAAAAAGTAATAATATAACTTATATATGAATCTGATGGTTCAGTCTGGTTTGTGAGAATTTAGAGGGTGAAAATAAGTTATAAGAAGCCAAAATTGAAATTGCGTTATTGTTAAACTTAAAGATGGTGTATAATTTTGAAAGAGAATCAAATCAGTTTTCTTTTATATTTTATCCTTACATTTAATTTGAACTTATCATTTAAATGTCACTTTGTTGCCAGCCACATAGGTTGGTGGTTTCGATCATGTTGTATAGTATTATTTAATATATTTTTCTGTTTTAACATACTTGATTTGGTTCTTGCAAGAATCGAATTGAACCATGACTCACTTCAGAATATTTTTTGGAACCAGAAATTTCAATTTACTCTATTCCTTTAAAGTTGGATTATATCTAAGTACAAAAATAAATAAGATGCTCAGATACAAGAAGTGAATGAAGTATGTACATCTGAAAAGATGTTCACAATAACACACTTGTATTTGGCAAAATTATAATTTGATATCCCATCCCTTTTCTTTAAGCAAGGAATCCAAGCTTTTCTCCATTTTTCTTAGCTAGTCGAATCAGTCCCTGCCTTTGTTTGTTATCTGCTCCTATTGATTTGCAGAACTCATTGATTACCTGAAATTATCCACACAGAATTAATGACCTTTCTTAACAAATAAATATATTGTAAAATAAATATATAGTTTGTAAATCTGGTTCACTTTAGATGTTATGTGACATTTCTCAATTCGTTAATAAAGAATAATATCATCGTTTTTTTGTGAAAGATTGTGTGTTATGAATGATAAAATCAATTAAATATATGTATATGAAAACATATTTATTAATTTTATCATTTAATGTCACATCATAAGTTGATTATCCCGTGAAAATAAATATCATTACCCGTTAATAAAAGCTAATGTAGTGAAGAGTCAAACTTTAGTGAAAAGATAGTCAAATATGGACAATAGATCTCAATTGATCGCTATGGTTGACTATCTAATTGAATAATGTTTTTATTTCATGTTTTTGCAATAAAAACTTGAATAAGAAACTAAAGGAAAAAAAAAACTATAAATTCCAATTCTTGGATTATGTAATCCATTTGGTTACGAATGAACATCTTAAAGCATTTTTAAGAAACCCTTTAAAATTAAGGTACTCTCTACTTTTGAGAGTTATTGCTTAAAAATAAGTTTTAAGAGACTCTCTATTTTAAATATAAAAAAAATATGTTAAATAAAATATGAGAAAAATATCAATAAATATTTCTTTTAAAAAGCAAAATTAAGAGTCAAAATAGAGAATACTATTGAAGTGTATAAAAAAAAAATTCTTTCTAAATTTAAATAAAATGTTTTTTATAAATAATGAATTTCTTGGAGAAGCTTTTACTACCCCGGTCTATAAAAATTCACTAGCATAAGGAAATGCAAATAAAATAATATAAAATTCCAGTGCAAAAATAGAGATTTGTGGCCCCTCAAATTTTTTGTTTAAATAATGGACAAACTCCAAATTTTCTTTTAAAATAATTCAAAATAACCCATTATTCTGTTTTGGCTTACTTTTATCTATTTTTATTTTGAAATAATTAGACAGCAATTTTGGTAGTGGGAGCATTTCATAAATAAATCCTTCAATTTGTGACAAATGATTTTACATCTTGATATTATAATTTCAAGAAGTAATATTAAAATTAAAATGTTATTGTTAACCAAAATTGCATCCTTTCATTAAAAACTAAATTCTTAAAATAAGGAAAAAAAAAAAAAAAAACCCTTGGTTAGTCCCATTTTCTGTAAAAAATAATTGTTGATGTGGAAACGTGAGCTTCTACAAAATTATTAAAATCGATAATACAAGGTCTAACTTCAGTAGAAAATAAGACTAACAAAATTAGTAATTGAAATTTGAAAATAAGAGCCAGTAATTAGGTAGTAAAACAAGGACCTTTTATCAAATTTAAATTATAATTATAAGAGATATTTTAAATTTTAAATCTTGTTTCTTCTTGGACGAGCTCTACAATAATTATACTCGTTATTCAAATACACAAACCAATATAGTTTCATAGACATTTTAAATTTTGATGACATATTCAATGCATTAGAATACTCGATGAAAATGAACAAGTCGATTTTGTTTATTAATATTTAATTTATCGTACTAAACATCAACGACTGTCGATAAAAAAATCGAGGCAAAGAATATAGAGTAACAGTTGTTACGTTACTGTTAATTACCTGTGAGTGTAAAGCAATAGCTTTGCCTCTCAGCTGGTTGAATGTCTTCTTCCCTATAACACTACGCGTGACAACAACAATTGGAGCAAAAAGGCCCTTCCCTTCATTCACATTCTTCATCATTGGCCTCGGCCGCACCGGACGCGCCACCCGAACCTGAGTTGGAACCGCCCTGGCCAGGGCGGTGTAGTCTTCACCTGCCATGAATGAAGAAGAAAGGCCTAGACCATCTTTGAATCCGGTAGCATATACTGTAGCAGCCATTACAAGAAAATAATCACAAGGGCCCTTTAGTTTTTTTTTTCTTGGAGAGAAAATCTTGATAGTATTTTGTGTTGTAAGGAATGGTTATTGGTTTGGTGCAATTTATAGCCTCTGAAGAGGAATATTGGGAGCCACAGAAGAAGAAGTTGGCTTGGAATTTGGTTCTTATTTTTTCTCAAAACCTAAATTTTAGTTGAATCTTGAAAGTGCATCTTCCCTTATAGACCCTAGAAATTTGGAGAGATAATAGGAGATCTGTATCTGCGATATTCTTTTCTTCCATGGGACCCTTCAAGGAATCAATGAATATCTTTGATTCAACAGCTCATCCTCACCATTTATGTTTTTTTGACACCTAATTATTGATAGGGTCAAGAGTCTATGGTCCAAGATGACTCAAATTAGATGCTAAAACCCCTCACATCATCTCTTTGATTAAGGGGTTATTTGACAAAACTTTCGATAAAATTTTTAGTTTGTTTCGATAAGAGTTAATGAATGTATAGTTGAAAAGTTAATAAATGTTGTGAATATCATGAAATATCTTATTAATATTTGTTGATTTTGAGTTCAACTTTTTAGCAGCTTTTACATTATCCCAAATAATCACTCAATAGAAATTCCTTATTATTGATTTTTTTTTTATTTAAAAAAAAAAACTTGATTCACGTATTGAACTCGAAAAGGTCGAGTAAGGGTTCAAAAACTCAAACCGAACATTCATCAATTTAAAAAGAAAATTTATTAATTGTAATGTCTAATGTACTAAATAGAACATAGCATAATATACGTCAAGGCATGATACGAAATTTTTATTTTTCTAAATGCAGCAAAAAATTTGGTTAACCCATTACCATGTCATTTGATTTTGATTTAACTCATAACTGAATCTTGTTCTGAGTTTTAATGATACGATTGTAAACAATCAAAGTTTTAAAATTCATTCTTAATTTTTTTTTTTTTTTTTTAATGTTAATGTTTGATTCGATTTTCAAAACATTCACTTTTGAAATGTGGAAGCATAAGCAATGTGAACATTTGTGGAGCACACAATGGACAAGTATACTAAACATTTGTGGAGCACACAATGGACAAGTATACTAAACCTACGAGGCTACGAAATTTCATCTGTTTATGGTTACATCTAAAGAACATTGTATGAAGTGACATGACATTTGAATCTTATATTAGACGTTTGTGTGTCAATTGAATGGTGTAATTTTTTTTTTCCTCATTTAATACTTTTATTGACTTATATATTTATTTAGTTGCAAGTGACGTGATTCATAACTATGCTCGTGGTGTAAGTTTTTCATGAACCGTATATAGAGAATTGTATCTAAAGACTCCTATTTGAGGTAGATATATGTCTATAATATCCCTTTGAACATGTGGATGTTATGAGAATTCGTCAGTCTATATGTAAGGAAAGTTCCAAGAAGAGTCATGACAACATTTGAATCCTACATTAAACGTTTATGTGTGGTCAATAAATGAATGGTGCACAATTTTATTTATTTATTTATTTATTCGATGGACCAAACACTCAAGACCAATGAAATGAGACCAGAAAATTGCACATAAATTTGTCATTTTGCAAAAGTATTATAGAGGACATTGTTGAGTTTAGAAATGTAAACAAATTAAATAGTTTGAGATCTATATCAAAAATCAAATTGAAAAAAGAGAAAAAAAATTTGCTTTGGCGCTTGTCAGAAATTTAATAAGTAGAACATAGAGATCGGTCGAATTATATGAGATTTAACTCATTTAAAGTTCATTAAAACTCATGTCGATTATTCGAACTATATACATCTCAAGGAAATAAAGGGAAAGGATTTTTCACAATTCTTTTGTAATAGAGTTGCTTAACTTCATTTTTGCTCCATTCCCTTGTAATTAGTTATTACTATCGCTTTGTCCTCAAATTGAATGGAGTACAAGTATAAAACAAATGTATTTTAATTCACTTGGACCATGACGTCTTAAATAAGTAATTCATTTTATTAAAAAAATAGATGTTTATAATGAATTTTTCGATAAGTGGCCGTCATGTTTATATGCGACGTAGTCGATCGCCTAAAGCCTCACTTTTATTAAGGCTCCCAAAAAAAAGTCCAAATGCAATCAACCAAGCCTGTTCAACTGTTCGATTACCAAATATATTAATATTTAATTAAAATTTAAATGTCCGTTTAGTTCAATCTTTATTTTGTACAAGTATTTAAAGCTTAATTGTGTATATATCTTAGTAAGCCCAATTAAAGTAGAAGAGTTGAGTGTCTATTTTTTTTTTTTATATTCAAGGCAAGAACTATTTGATGATTTATTATATATTTTATTAAAATACTTGAACTTGATATTGGTGATTTAAGAGATCAAGTTTATGATAATTATTCTAATATGAAAGGGAAGCATACAGTTTTACAAAAAAGAGTACTAGAAGTAAATCCAATGACATTTTTACACACCATATGATTGTCATAGTCTTTATCTTGCACTGTGATATGACAAATTCTTGTATAATTGATTTAATCTTAAAGTGATGAATTTTTTTTCACAATAATGTAAAAAGTTTGACACTCGTGCCACTATTACAAATACGGAAATCAAGTTTAAAGTGTTAAAGTAATAAGATTTCAAGCACTACAAATAAAACTCATTTTAGAATACTTTGGTAGAAACATGTGATGACATTAAGGCATTTAAAGACGTTAAAGTTCATCTTCTCACATGATGAATGTTAAGTTCTTGTTTGCAAGGTTACTTGGCACAACATATTTATGCTATTAATAGAGTAAGCAAAATATTGTAAAGTGATGGTACGTCTATTGATGTTGTTATTAGACACTCAATATAACTCATTTATTTTTTGAAACATATCAAGAAACTACTTTTGAATCTGACAAGATTACTTTTAAAGAAATTGCTATTTAAATGGAGATTGAACATACACTTCATGAAAAACATATTATTCATAGAAAGAAACACTTTGATGAAAATTTCAATAATGAGATAACATATTTAGCCGAAGAATCTTTTCGAGTTGATTATTTCTTATATTTGTGGATCAGATTCTTTTTTCATTTAAGTTAAGATTTTGAAATTGATATGAAAATACTATGAATTTTTGTTTAATTTAAAAAATTGAAGACTGCATATAATAACTCTTTGTAGTTGATATGATAAGCTTGAAGAATTTTTTAAGTACAACAAAAATTTTGATATTATGAGTAAGAGTTATTTTTTTAGCTGCAAACTTTGTTGGAAGAGACCAAAAATGCAATTGAAATGCTAAACTATATTAAAACACGTATTGTTATTTTTTTAAATGTGTAAATTGTTTATAGAATATTTTGACTATGTCATTTTCAATTCTATATGCTGAAAGCATAATCTCAAAATGAAATTGATAAAATCCTACATTTGGTCAATAATATGATAAGAAATGGTGAACAAATTGACCATGGTGACTCTAAAATAAATTGACTGTCATAATACAATTGTTCATTTTCTATTAGGAATTAGAATAATAAATTTAATTTAGACATTTGAAAGTTTTAGATTATTATTTTTATAAATTTGAATATTTTTACTTAATAAAAATTATTATTATTATTATTATTATTATTATTATTATTATTATTATTATTATTATTATTATTATTATTATAGGGCCAATATTTGAATTTAATTTAGACATTTAGAGCTTGTCTAATCTAAAAGATATCGTCTCTTCCAAATAGTGATAAACGTTTCTTCACTCTCTCTATTCGATTTTTCTCTTCTTTTTTGGTCGACTTCTCATTGAGTTTTCTCGGTGAAAATTGGGTGGATTCTTAGTGTATTCATGATAGATCAAAGGAGATTAGGTTGTGCTTTTTGTATAGTGAACAATAACGGTAGACTTGGGTGAGGTTGAGTAGTATAACGGTTATCTTGGTGATCTCCTTTTGGAACTCTCTTGTTGTAAGAACCTTGGTTTAATTTCTTAGTGTTTAGATTTATAATCCAATGTCAAGTGAATTCTCAACGGGGGATTAAGTGTTATAAGTGATCGTCGCATGTATGAGGTTTTGGCCTAAAAAATGTTGTGTTTAATTTTCTTGTATATTGTGGTATATGTGAATCATGTGAATGTAATTTTTTCCATAGCATTATATGGATAGATAGTCCCCCTGATTGCATTTAAGGATTCTTTGCTGCTGATATGAAATAAAATGAGTTTATTTTTTTTAAATAAAAGATTAAAGTAATTATTAGTTTGAAATCCAAAAAAGGTACTAACGAGATTATTGGTTGTTAAGACCTTTCAAATTCTCATTCCAATCCCTATTTCNTTTTTTTTAAATAAAAGATTAAAGTAATTATTAGTTTGAAATCCAAAAAAGGTACTAACGAGATTATTGGTTGTTAAGACCTTTCAAATTCTCATTCCAATCCCTATTTCAATGACTATTTTTATTGAGAGAAATAAATGGTCATTATTGATATGGTTTGAGCTATGAGCTACTTCAAATGTAGACGTAGCGACAGAAATGTTCAATAGTCTCTCTTCATTTGCTCTGACATGATTGATTTTTTTGACAAGTTGAGTTAACTATCCGATTAAAAACAACAAGGATTAGTACGAATGTAGGCCTATGCCATCTAGCTCACTGGACTAGACATTTTAAGGGTGGATTAAACCATATGTATAGAAAATTTTTGAAAGAAGTTTTACACCCACTCACATGTGTGGGGCTCACCGGAATAAAAAATGAAAAAAATACCCACCCACCCTGCATTGGTGTGTATCTGGTTTTCTTATGTGAAACCATGCTTGTGTACATGAAGCATGGTTCTTTAAGGGTTGAGCCGCTTCAAGTTTGGACAATGCAACTCACTTTACACCTCTATATAGTTCATGTCTGCTACAAAATATTTGTAGTTGTTTATCATTCCACCATTACGAAGTCTAACTTATTATCTAACAAAGGTTGTAGCTGGGTTATTCTTTTACACATTCTTTTATTTGTTTGATAATTGTATTTTCTACACTTACTCGGACTTTTAAATATAGATACTTCGAAGTTCTTTTGACTAGATATGGCCTAATTCATTATATATTTTATTTATTAGGTGAAACTCGATGAATGGAAGAGGAATTGAAAAAAAAAATAGCGAAAAATGGTGATATTCAAAGTATGGAGACTAAATTGTAGCATTCCAATAGTTGATTCACACCACAAAATGAAGATTGAAGATGTTACATGTTCAATTGGGTGCAAGTAGAAGTTAAATGATCGAAATTGTAAGAGAAAATGATTTAAAAGAATTAAGAATCGAATTCGAGGACCAAACACAAAGTTTGAAATGATATAAGTAGACGACTACCCATCTATAAAGCCAGACAGAGAAATCAAAGACAGAAGGCAAGATTTATACTTGGGCGATCGTAGGGGTTTTGCCTCTAGCAAAATTGGGTCATTTCCTTTTTCTTCCAAAATTCTACAGAGAAACCACGTTCTTGCACTATTTTTGACCTAATTTCACCTCTATAAATACAAAACATGGGTAGCTAATATGGGAGACCTCTCATATACATCTTATACTCCAATTCATATCATTTTTTGAGAGGATTGAAGAGCAATTGCAAGAAGTCATACAATTAAAGATTAAATCTTGATTTTTGGACAAAGAAGAGAGCCTAATTAGAGATTCATCAAGAAATCGTTGTAGAAATTCAAGATTAAAATATTTTTCTTCATCTTCTCAATTTATCAAAAATTTGGGCGATGTTTTTCCAATTAAACATGTTTTTTTGTAATTTTGCGATGTTGGGCAAAATTTTCAATTACTAATATGTAGATGAACTTTTATTAAGAAGTTTTAAATATAAATTAAATATTTTGATGTCTAGTATGCATGAGTTTTTGGATGATTGTTATTGTGTTTAATGCTTTCAATCACTTGATCACCAATTAGACTGATTCGTAAATTTTATTAATTTCGAGAGAAACGATAAAATCGATAACACTTATAACAATCATTGTAAAGTCCGATGGGAGATAGAGATATATTCTATGCTTTGCATGATTTCTATCGATATTCTAACGTTTTGAATGCATGTTTTATGTTCACATCTTTCATCGAGATATGTGAAGGTCACATGATGAGATAGATTTAATTGACATCGAGAGATATTTTTAATTAACTTAGGAACATTGATTAACAAGAATGCATACGTATTGTTATAATATTGATTTGCGTTAAAGATTGATTAATAAGGGAGATTCGAAGTTTTAGTACCATCATATCGAACTTTGCAAAAAAAATTATAAATTGCTCAATATAATAATTAGTTTAATTAGTTAGTTAGCATAAATTATTCAACAAAATTTGCTATTCGATTAAAGTTAAAATTAAATGATTCTCGATAAAGTATATAGTTCTCGTGGAAACGATACTTTATTCGTCACTTTATTACTTGTTCGTCATAATGTACACTTGCGAAAAATCAAACGGATCAAGTTTTTGGTGCTACTGTCGGGGACTATTGTATTTAATAAGTTTTAATTTATTCTAACTTTAATCTGAATTTTTATTGTTTATTAGTTTAGTTTTATATTAGAAAAAAATTGCAGTGCTTTTTCTCTTTCTTTTTCAGGATTTTGTTTGCAAAGTTTGAGGTACGTTGATCTTGCTCAATCTAGTTGAAAATTGAACGAACATTCAATTTGAGAAAAAAATAACAAATAGAAGCACGACAAAAACATCAAGTGGATCTAATGGTAGAAAATCTACAAAATCAAATTGTTGTTGGGATAAATGAAGTTGTAGCACATCCAATCGTAGCGCGGGAAATGAGAATGAGAGATTGGTGGGTGAATAAATGGTTCCACCACGGGTAGAAAGCAGATCTAGTATAACTTACCCAACATTTGGGCCAACTAATTTTCACTTAAGGACGGATGTAATCAATATGTTCCCAATGCATTGCAATTCTTTGGAAGATCCATTAAAAATCCGAATGCTCACATTTCGAGGTTTCTAGATATGTGTGCAACAATTGAATATCCAGGGGTTTCCAGTGATGTAATTCGGTTGAGACTCTTTTTTTACACTTTGATAGATTCAGCTAAAGAATGGTTGGACACATTCCCACCTCATAGCATCACCACTTGGAATGGTTTGAGTCGAAAATTCTTGAGTAAATATTTCCCACAAAAAAGAATTGTCAAGTTGAGGGATGAGATCACTACATTCTCCCAATTAGATTCAGAATGTTATTTAGAGGCTTGGGAGAGGTAGAAGGGCTACTTCGTCAATGTCCACAACATGGTTTGTAAAGATGGCTTCAAGTTTAGTACTTCTAAATTGGGCTAGATTCAGCAACTAGGGCTAGCATTGACTCTCTCTCTCTCTGATGGGCCAATTACAAGAAGGACAGTGGACTAAGTCTATCAAATCATGAAGGACCTAGCATTCACAGTGCACTTTGGCCAACAAAGAGATCAGGTGGAAAGAAAGTCGCTGGAATACACGAAGTTGACACACTAACATCAATCTCAGCACAACTAGCAACACTATCTCAAAAGGTAGATAGTTGGGCAACCAATCAAACAGTGAATGAAGTTAAAGCAGCTGTGCCAAGATACAACCATTGTAGTTGAAATCACAACAGTGTGGACTGCAATGTGGGAAGTCCATTTGTTAAATCAGATGAAGAGGTAAATTACATGCAAAAATACTCGAGGCAGCAGAATAATCCACACTTCAATACTATAATCATTGTTGGAAAAATCATCTCGATTTTTCTTGGAGCAATAATCAGTCATCTCAAGGTGCACGACCAGGTTTTCAATAGCCAGAAAAGAAGCCCTCATGGGAAGAAGCATTTATTTGAATGGCTGAAGCATCAACTGATTTCATGGAAAGGACTGAAAAGACTTTGCAGATTCACGGGGCTGCTATCAAGAATTTGCAAATTCAAATGGAACAACTGGAAAAAGCGCATTTAGAGAGACTGTCGGGTGCCTTGTCAAGTGACACTGAGATAAATCCAAAATAGCAGGTAATGACAATGAGTGTTGTGGAGAATGAAAAAATTCGGGACTCACTTGTTAAAGCACTAACTCCAGTTCAGGAAATTGCTATGTGAAGTGGGGTTCAACTTCCAAAAATCACAGTTAAGAGACATGTGATAGTAAATTAAAATGTACCTTTCACAGATGAGGAACAAGTGGATAAATCTAAACAATCAACAAAGTTAATTCCAGATCAAAAGTTAGAAGATAAACAAATTAAGGTAACGGTTACTATTAAGATATATGTACCTCATGTCCTCTTCCCTTAGAGATTGCAGAAAATGAAGCCCAATGAGCAATTTGAGAAGTTTTGGAGATGTTGAGAAAGCTCCACGTCAACATACCATTCATCTGTACCATTAGATAGATCTCAAGTTATGCAAAGTTCCTGAAAGACATGATATCAAAGAAAAGAAAATTTCCATAATTTGAAGAAGTGTCATTAATAGATAAAGCAGAGCTAGGATGCAAAATGAATTGCCTCCCAAACTCAATGATCCAAGGAGTTTCACTTTGCATATTTCACTAGGCAAAGAATTTTTGTTTTAATGTTTTATGTGATACGGGTACAAGTGTTAACTTAATGTCTTTATCTGTCTACAAGAAATTAAGACTTGGAGAAGTAAATGAAATAATGGTATCATTGCAGCTGGCCGATAGAAGCATCAAATATCCAAGAGACAAAGTTAAGTATGTACTCATTAAAGCTGGAACATTAATATTCCCAGATGACTTCCTTATTCTTGATATAGAAGAAGATCAAAATATTCCAATAATTTTGTGTTGACCTTTTCTAGCAACTAATCGAACTTTGATTGACATGGAGAAATGTAAGTGGACCTTAAGGGTGGAAGAAGAAAAAGAAGTTTTTAAATTACACTATCCAGCCAAGAACCATCAAACCTCGAGAAGTGCAAGTATATTGATGAACATGATTTACAAAGCTCCCAGAAGAGAAAATCTAAAGTTGGTGAAATTCCTTGTCGATATAAGAACGGAGAGTTTAAGTTGTGGAGAGCAAAAAGAGGATATAAGGTTGAAAATTGCAAAGTATGCAGGGGGGAAAAATTCCTCTTTGAACCACCATGATAATCTACTCTACAAAGTCTAGATAAAGACTTTAAATTAAGTGCTTTTTGGGAGGCAACCCAATTTTTTACCCTTTTATTTAGTATGGTTTATGTCATTGCTTTACATGTAGTATATTATAGTGCATTTGTTTTAGGCATATTTTTATTTAATAAATAGGGTCATCATGTCTATATTTTAAACCTAGTAAAAGAATAAAAATATATTTAAGTCAGTATAAAACACACGTGGCACATTTTTCAACGCTCCAAAGACGTAAAAAAACTGGTTATCATACACGCCATACTCTAGCTTTTAAACTAATTTTTGACACCTATATATGTTTTCTTTCATCTTTTAAAGGTACAAAGATATCGAACGGGAGGAAGTTTAACAATATGGAGAATATAATGAAATGATCCAAAAAGCTTACCTCAAAATATCAGAAAAAATTCGAAGAGTACATTCTTCTTTTATTTCCTGTCCCTTTATGTGCTATATTAGACTTTAAGACATTGAACACAATATCTAATTTAAGTTTTGAGGTGAAAAAATATTGCATTTTTAGTTTTTGTGTGTGATTGTGTATTTATTGCTTTATTATATATGAGAAAAATAAAAAAAATTAAAATTTGTTTTCAAAAATTTAAAAATATTTTCTAATTTATTGTGTGTTCGTGTGGATTAGATATCTTTGCTAGCAATGATGAATATATTTATATTTATGTGTTAGTTTTTGGACTGTGAATATGTTATACGCTTTGATTAATTGATTCTTATTAAATGATTGAAATTGTAAGAGAAAATGATTTAAAAGAATCAAGAATTGAATTTGGGGACCAAAATGTAAAATTTGAAAGATGGTATGACTGAGCGATTGCCCATTATAAATCCGAGTGGTCAAAGGCAGAAGGAAAAATTTATGTTTGGGCAATCGCTCGAGTTTTAACTGGCGACTGCCCAGGCAAAATCTGGCAAAATCTGACCGTTTCATTTTTCTTCCAAAATTCTACATGGAAGCCACTTTCTTGTATGCCTTTTGACCTAATTTCAGTTCAATAAATACAAAACACGGGCAACCAATATGGGAGACCTCTCATATACATTTTATATTCCAATTCACATCAATTCTTACATCAAAAGAAGGCAAATTTCAAAATTTTGTGAGAAGATAGAAGAGTAATTGCAAGAATTCATACAATTAAAGATTAAACCTTAATTTTTGATTAAAGCAGAGAATGCGCAAGTGGAGATTCATCAATAAACTGTTGCAGAAATTCAAAATTTCAAAATTCATCTTCTCAATTTATCAAAAATTTGGGTGATTTTTTTCCAATTAAATATGTTTTCTTGTAATTTTGCAATGTTAGGCTAAATTTTCAATTACTAAGATGTATATGAATTCATATTTTGAAGTTTTTAATATAAATTAAATATTTTGGCATCCAATACTGATGAGTTCTTGAATAATTGTTATTGTGTTTAATTTTTTAAATTGCTTGATCACCAATTGGATTGATTTGTGAATTTTATTGATTTCGAGAGAAACGATAAAATCAATAGCATTTATAATAACTATTGTAAAGTCCGATATAAGATATAACTATATCACTATACTTTGCATGATTTCTATAAATGCTCTAACGTTTTTATTGCAAATTTTCATCTTTCATAGAGATATATGAAGGTCACATGAGTGGATATATTTAATTTGACATCGAGATATGCTTTTAATTAATTTAGGAACATTTATTAACAAAAATGCATACATACTGTCATAATCTTGATTTATATTAAAGATTGATTAATAAGGGAGATTTGAAATCTTAATAAATTATATCGAAATTTACAAAAGTTTTATAAATTACTCAACATAATAGTGTAACAAGTTATTTTAGTATAAATTCTTCAACAAAATTTATTATTCGATTAAAGTTAAAATTAATTGATCCTCAATTAAGTACATAGTCTTTGTGGAAACGATATTTTATTCGTTACTTTATTACTTGTTCGCGATATCGTACATTTACGGAAATCAACCAGATCAATTCTATTTTTATATTGACTATTAAAAAGATTATACAGTATGTAATTTGGTCACCTATAAAAATAAGACGTTCAACTTCCTAAAACCCCATGTATTATCCAAAAATGGGATTTGATTTTTCTATGAATGCAAAATTTTGA